>PVJX010004087.1:79012-99198 GCA_004027295.1 Dolichotis patagonum | reverse complement strand
AAGAAAAAGAAAAAAAGAAAAGAAAATTAGAGGAAAATAAAAGGACATGTAAGATGAAAAAGAAAGGGAGAGAGTGAGAGAGAAATATGTTGGGTAACTCCTGATACATTATGGAGCTATATTTGGTATGTTATACTTATGTATTATGATACTGAACTATCGCAATAGATTATAAGCACTCCAAAATATTTAAAGACAGGAGAAATACCGATAGGTCAATGGAAAATGAAATACAAAGCACATATTCAAATCTTATATTTTAAAATATCCTTGGTTGCATTTTATTTAATATATACATATATGCATGAGACAGAAAATACATCCAAAGTGTTATTTCTCCACATGCTAAGATTAAAGATGATTTTTTAAAAAAGACAACATATCCTTAATTTTCTTCATGTTTTCATATTTTTCCATGTTCTATACAGAGCACGCCTTCCTACAATGGGGACAAAGTTGTGGGGCTCCTAGGTTGGGGGTGGGGGTGCTTCCTGGGCTTTCCAGCCATACCACAGCAGTATTACAAAAAGGCTTCAGTGAGGATACAAGTAGTTAAGTAGTAGCTGCACTTCCAAGGCCAGTTTTGGAGGCAGTATCTCACAGCCTCCCCCCCCCTCCCCGTATCAATGCAGAAGTCCTAGCTACAGTGGCCAATCAACCTGAGGGAATGGTGGGGGTGACAGGCATTGTGGGGATGATCCCTGGGGGCCAGACAAGCACGGAAGGTCTCCTGGGAGTTTTGGGAAGGTAAACTTCTCAATGGGCTGCAGCCAAGCTCTCGACCATTCAATAAACCATGAAGAATGAGCACAAAGCAGCGTAACGACTTGACCAACTCTAAAAATCTCTGAGAATCTCTGCAAGCAGCTGTAGATTTCAACCCTATGGATCAACAGGGTAAATGTGACCAGGACATGAAGACAGAAAAATGAACACACCTACGTAGTGGCCACTCAGAGCCTGGTTCTCCCACACGGCCTTCCGCCAGTGATATCACAGCCCTTTAGATGTTGTAAAAGGCATTTACCAGGATACTTGTTTTGTAATTTGGTGGTTCAGCTCCATGAGAGCAGACAGAGAAACCAATTTTTACCCTGAGAACATGGAGCCCAAGCAGTGGGTAAGCACACTGGAGCTAGGCGGTGAGCGACCCCAGGGCCATGTCAGCTTTCAGCTTTCCCTTCTTCCTCAGGGGCTCAAAGTATGGCGGTGCAGGCACAGTATCTGGGACCCTGGGAGAGGGGCCACTCAGGAGGGGATCAGTTAACATATTTTTGCATTTAAGTGGAGCCTGGCACACTAGAAGCACCCCCTATTAGCTGGGTTTTTTTTTTTTTTTCAGTTTTTAATTAGATATGTATTGGCATATGCACGTATCGCTTGTATTTTCCATTTTCCTAAATTATGTCATGAAAGGCAATATAGCACAATATTTCATATTAGGAAGTCAAACTGCCAGACATTTAATTCCTGCCCCACTCCTTTTCAGCTGTGAGACCTGGGCAAGTTACTATTAACGTGGCTAGATGAACTGAAGAATTCACAATCCTGGGAAGAAAAATCTAAGGGAAACTGGGTTCCACTGTATTTCCAACTATATAAAAACCAAAACCTCCTCAAAGTTCAGGGGAGATTTGAGTTAAAATAAACACTACCTTCAAACTGCAGCAACTGAGATACCTGCAATAGATACTACTCCTAACTTTTCCAAAATTGTACTTCATAGAAACCCATTTGTAAGGCCAGGTATGCCAGAGGCTAGCACACAAAGAAATTACAAACACAAGATTTCAAAGAAGCCCCCAGAGAGCTAACTAAAGGGAAATTCAAGCATCCAAAATATATTTTCACGGGGAGTAACAGAATGAATCACTCACAGTGCCAGGTGTGATGGCACATCCCTGGAACCCCAGAACTTGGAAGGCTGAGGCAGGAGGATCTCAGGGAGTTTAAAGCCATTGGAGACCCTGCCTCAAATACAAAACAAAACAATAATAAAAAAGGAAAAGAAGAAAGCAAAGGGAGAAACCGAAGATCTGGTCTCCCAGGCTCTCAGCCACAAGGAAAACTGTCTTAACAAGGTCCTTGCACTGTACACCTACCATGCTGTCAGCAACATCTCACAGTGGAGTATTGCTCAATGCCTACAACAGGAATAGACACCCCTTCACGTGGGACCAGTAAGCCGAGACCCCCCAGTTACGATGGGCCCCAATGTACATGCCGCAGTTTTTCACCCAAAAGGATCTGGCACAGGAAGAGAAATGCCAAATGTCAGAGTGGCCGTGATTCCCTCCACCAGGAGCCTATCCCAAGTACTACTGAGTGGACTTTCCAGTCCTGTCATCAGCCAAGTACAGAAAGAGCAGATAGCACTGCATTTGCATCTCAATTCAGCAAAGAGCAACCTGCAGAGCCCTTAAAGAACACACCAAGCATATAAACATCTATTGATTCATGTAACTCCACGGAGCCCTGAAATAACATCCACGAGGGTTCCACTATGTAGTCCAGGTTGTCTTAGAACTCAAGATCCTCTTGCACAGCCTCCTGAGTGCTGGGATTACCGGTGTGTGCCACCACACTTACTCCCTGGAGTATTTTATTCATTTGGATGTGTGCACCTTGCACTGCATTTTACACATGCTATCCTCACACACATGGTCAATATGTAAACTTACATGTATGGACCCTCAAAACGAAGTGCAAGATGCTTTCTGAAAGAATGACAGCTCAAATATTCACTGGGAAATTAAGAGTCTCAGGACTTGCAATTTTACAGTTCTCACTAAAGCAAGCTAAACCCATGCAGATGTGCAAGGCTGCTGCCAGAAAAACCATGCGGACACAGCATCTGATTGTTCAGTGCACCAGGCCCACACCCTACATATTACTCTCAGAGCATAACTACTAATATGCAAAGCAGTGAAACTGGGAAACGCTCTTTCCAAAGTTTTGTTTCTTCACATTGCTCAGTCAGCATACCCTGAGCAAAAACACACAACGCAGATGACTGAAACTCTTAAGGGAGCAGCAGATATGGTGGCACACACCTGTAATTCTAGTTCTCAGAAGGCAAATGTGGGATTATCTTGAGTTCTAGGCCAACCTGGACTAACTATATAGTGAGACCCTGTGTCTCAGAAAAACTGAAAAACAAATACAATTTAAAAAAAACTCACAAAGGACTCTTCTGCTGGTTTCAAAATCTAAACAAACCATCATGATGCAAACAACTCCCTACCAACATCTGCTGAGACAGGTGTAGAGAAATGGGAGAAGTTACGTGAGGGCTATAAAAAGGTTTAGTTTTGCAGGACACTAAATTTTAAAAAGGGTCTTTAACTCTCAGGACTCTATGATGGGTTTTTGCTTATCCAAAATTCCAATACAAGGCTGCATGAAAAACCTTTGATCTAAAACACACCTTATGAATACACAGAAACAAATGAATGAAACGTGAAACTTCAGGAATTAAGCGAAGTGAGGAAAATCAATCTACCAAGGTTACATGCTATGTGATTCTATTTACAGAACATTTTTAAATCACAAAATTAAGAAATGGCAAAAAGATTAGATGTTGTTAGGCTCAGGACAGGGAAACAGACAAAAATCCAACTCCAGAACTTTCTTTCCACAAGCTGGGTCTTGGAAGGCAGTTACTCTTATGCGGAACAGTGTAGTCAGCCAGGGACTGTCTTGGCCACCTAAAGGGGGTGTGTGTCTATAAAAGGACTACAGGGATATTCTTGAAATGAGGAATCCAGAAATCTAAATGTGATAAAACTGTAAAGAATACACATTCAAGTGCATCCAGGAGAAATCAGAATAGTTTCACTGGATTTTATCAACGTCAATTTCCAGGTTGTGTTACTGTTAATTTTGCAGGATCTTCCCATTGGGGAAAGGTGGATCTATGTGTATTTCAAAATAAGAACATTAAAAAAATAACAAATAGGTCAGTCTGTCCAATTTTTTGGTGTGTGGTTTGGCCAATGCTGATAAAGAAGTAGGACAATTCCCTTCTTTAGTGCACTGACGCTTTAGGCAGGACCATGGGAAACTGGCCATGTGGACACGGTATAGGTCACAGACTGGGGTTGGTGCCCTCTGATTCCCTAGGGCACAGGAGAGCTCTGAACCCTGACCTTCTCCACTGGAGCTGGCAAAAATGCCTGCTACGTCAGTTCTTTCCTGGGAACAGGCACGGCTGGCTGGCTCTCTCTCCCCCAGCTGCCCAGGGCTCCCTGGACCACATCCGATATGGAATACCTTCCCTGGTGCAACAGCCTTGGGGCAAAGAAATTAGCCACAGGGAAGCTTTGTACTGGGTGCGTGGACCATACTAGTGAGCAAAACTCTCTAGGACTCCCTGACCTAGCCTGGCCGAATCGAAACTACACGCAGCAGGCTGGAGTAGGGCATGACTGTCTGGGCTGACACACAGTTGTACGCTGAACTGGCCAGCTTCCAACACCCAGCTTGCTCAAAGAAAGTTCTGGAGCTGGAGTGTCCTAGCAGATCACCAGGGTCAAGTGAGCTGCCTGCCACAGTGCAGACCTATGGCTCCCTGCTTCGCCAGCAGCCCAGAGACCTGGCTGGTGCCCGCAACCTCCACATCAGCCTTTTTATACCAAGGGAAAGGTCTTCTGCAGCACCAGGTCTGCCCTCTCAGATCCCCTGTTGCCTCCCTTTTAAGGAGAGCTCGCACACGCACTGCTCGTAGTCCCAGTCACTCCCCACTGATTCAAAGAATCCAAAAAAAGAAAACTGCAGGGCTGTCTCCCTCATTTCTGCCTTTATTGTCTTCGGGACTATACTCTTCTTTCACTTCATTCCACGGGAGTTTATCCTTATTCTCTCCCAGCAATGATAATGCAAATACTTCCCCCCTCCCCAAAATGCACCATGATGTGCACAGATTTTTTGTAAATTCAATAATAACACTATTTTTCTGGTTCTATCAACCCTTAAATGGCCATTTACTCAACGAACTGAACTACTTTCCAGCCACCAACATTGCTCAGCTTCAGAGCTGCTCAAAAAATAACCAGTGACTTTTCCACACGAATAGAAATTACATTCTACATAAATTAAATATATAATTTGATTAAACATGTTTATGTCTTTGTGATGACATTTAAAATAGAAGTAATCATTTTCTTTTTTAAAAGAAAAACTCTTTCAAATATAATTTGAAGCTGTCAAACCAATCTTCTGCTACAGATCTTTTAAATGTCACATACCTTCAAAAGAGGATGGCAGTTTCCTTTTAAATATGCAATTCCAAACAGCGCGTTCTGAATCAAGAATGTATTAAAATACACTGTTGGCATTTATCCCGATTTAAGTACGGCCCTTTCCCCCTCTACCTCTCCCTCCCTTGGGATGGATTTGCTCAGAAGTACAGCAGGAGGTGTCTCTCCCCAGGACAACCTGGGGCAGAGTTAGTGCCACCACTGTTAGCTGTAATCACAGGGCTCAAAAGTACACCACACCCCCAACACATTAAGGGGACAAAGGTGTCCTCTGCAGATTCTCCCAGTTTCCTCCCAGATGGCTCACTGAACTCTGTGTAACCCAATTTGGGCATGGCATCAACGGCCCAATTGTAAGACAGTGTTAATCAGATGCAAGAAAACTCCGAACTCATTCTCATAAGTCAATGACCTACATATTCAATTGCTTATTCGCCATCTCAGTAGCAAACACTGTGCTATATTTAAACACACAGCACAGATATCTTTCTTCTAAAACGCTTAGAGAGACAGATAAGCCTTATACTCCAGGCCTTCCTCTTCTCAACACAAGGAGAGCAGAAAACTTCCAATGTTTGGGAAACTGGAGAAAACTGCAGTCTATTTTTCCATTGTTGTACTCACTTATACTCAGCAGCACATATACTAAAATATTTTTCCATTATTTTGATTAGGAGGTATGAAGTGACATTTTCATAAGCAACAAACATGAGTAACATTACCACTGAAACTTTGGCCAACAGAAAAAATAGACCAAATGACTTCAGTTTATCATAGGTAAAACAGGAAACTTGGCACATGCCAAGTGTCCAAAACTAACACAAGAAAGGGAGGTGAGTATTTCCTAACTGCTGTCTCTTGGAATAAGGGAGAAACATCCAAATATTGGAGCCAGCAGTGGACAGCATGGTTCAGGGGGACTGCCCATCTCTTAGTATTTCCCCCAAACCTCACCAAATTTCAAGGGCAATTCTATGAAATATCAGGCCAGAGTGTTTAGGAAAGCAACAGAGGACACACCCAACCCAGCAGAAACTGAAGCAGAAACCTTCTCCTGGGAAGTGGTGGCTGGACTCTCCTACCATGTGTGGGCTGCAAGGGGGCTGGGATGACTTCACAACTGGGTTGCTGGGTGACTGGCAAATCATTCAAGACTCCCAGAACTGACACTTCTCAGGAGCATGGGAGAAGATTCTGATCTCAAAGATACCAACCAGGATTTTCTTACTCAAGTCCTAATTCCACTTTAAAACAAACAGACATGAAATTTAACCAGTGTTGATTCTCAAAGATCACTGGGGCTTGAAAGAAATCCAGAGTGTGGGAAATCAAAAGACTCCAAGGTGATTTCTCTCTTCTTTGGTTCTGGCAAATTCTCTTCTTTGGGTAGCCAATCCTACTCTGTCCTGATATTTCTTGTACTCTCCATGGGGCTAACCCTGACAAGCTGGCTGATTCAAGGATACACAAGCACCACATCCAAGGGTGCAGACAGCAAAGCCAGAAAGTCACAGATGGACCAATATTTGGATGTTTCTCCCTTATTCCAAGAGACAGCAGTGCCAGTTCCCAGTACTCCTGAACATAAAATGATGCATTTGTTCGTGACCTGTGAAGGCTGGGTACACTCAATCCCACCTCCCCGTGCCTTAGCCTGTGCAGAAGAGACCATCTTCTAAGGGTCAACTTTTCTTTATTTTGCCCTTGTTACCAAGCCTTTCTTCTGATCATTCCAACACATACATGTAACACATCAATAGACCTGTCTACACAGACAGTCCCTGACTAATGATGATTCAACTTGCAACAGTGCAACAGCGATAGACATTTGGTAGAACCTGTACTTCAAAATTAGAACTTTGATCTCTTTCCCAGGCTAGTGACAGAAGAAAAGCTGGGTGGTGGCACTGGACCTCAACTCCCAGGCAGGCACAGCTGAGACAAGTAATACTTTAAGAATGAATGGATTGGGGCTGGGGGGAGAATAATGGACCTGTATTGTATCTACTGACCTAGTCCTCAAGGTATTTCAGGTTCTACCCTCCAATCAGAAGTCATCCCAGAAAGTACCCCTCACAGAATGGCCTCCTCAAGACAGTGTCCCTTCAACACTGTGATTCTGGCTGTTTCCCAGGATCCCCAGCACAAGCCGCAGCTATGGGAACTTAGCCTGGCAGGCTGCCAGATCCGTTTGTGGCAGAGGGCTTCACGGCAATCACTATTCCTCTACATGTCTCCCTGTGGCAAGAAATTTCTTTCTAGGATCAGCTCAAGGATGCAACTTGGCAGACCCTAAACTCAAGAGAGAGGTGCCCCACTTAAGATATCTTTGTTCGTTGCAACTATCCTGAAATTTGCGACTGTTGTATCTGCATTTTTTAATCAACTCTGGCCCTCCCCCAGTCTCACCCTTTCTCACAGCAATCCACTTTCTGTGTCCTCAAAGTACTTTCTTGAGAGAGGAAGGTTATAAATAAGTAAAATGGAATCCAGTCAAGAAGACACTCCAGGAGCCCTATAAAACAGTAATGGCCCCAGAGACTTGGGGAGGCTGGCAGTGATGTCCAGGGGCTGAGAGGCCACAGCACTCACATGCTGGGTTCTCCAACAGCCCATTCATGGTGTGGCTGCTCTGTGACACCTGTCCAGAATACCTACCTAGCCACTGCCCTCACATTTTTAAGGCAAACCAGGAATGTGCCAGCTCCTGAAAGCTCCAAATAACAGTTTGTCAGTCATGAATGCCAAAAGGTAGACAGAGCTGTCAAACAGAACCAGGATCATATCACAAACCAAACAGAAAGCCCTGGCACTTCACTGGAAAATATAGCATTTTAGGGGGAGAGGAGGAAGGAGAAAAGGAAGAAATAATAGGGAATGGGAAAGTTTAATAACCATTCTGGATATCCAGGAAAATCAAGAAGCAAAATCTCTAAACAAAATACATTTCAGCAGCAACAACAACAACAAACACAACAGGAGGAGGAGGAGAAGCAGCAGCAGCAGCCGCCACCGCCACAAAATCTCCTCCAAGCCACGAGGGTATGGCTGCATTTTCCAGAATAGGTAACTCTTCAGCTCACTTCTACCTTGCCTGTATAGGAACCAAGGGAAATAAAGGACCTTATCCACTTGGCCTCCCACCCTACTGTATCACCCAAGTATTACATAACAGTTCTAAATCAGCTGGGGATGATAGTGCATGCCTATAACCCCAGCTACTTGAAAGGCTCAGGCAGGAGGACTGCAAGCTGGGAGGTAGCCTGGGCAACTTAGTGAGAGCTTGGCTCAAAATAAAACTTAGAAAGATCTGGGGATGTGGCTCAATGCTCCAAAACTGGGGTAGAGGCTGTGACTGCTTGTAAGACTGAAATATACCCATACTCTACAACTTGGTGATTCAGTTCCATTCCTAAAAATGTACCCAAGACAAGTATAAACATAGGTCTATAAAAATATAAGTTCAAGAATGATTACAAGTGAGCTGGGCATAGTGACGCCCGTAATCCCAGCACTCAGGAGGCTGAGGCAAGAGGATCACTGCAAGTTCAAGGCCAGCCTGGGCTACACAGCAAAACGCTGTCTCAAAAAAAAAAAAAGAGAATGAGAATGAGAATGATCATAGGAGCATTCTTCAGAACAGTCAAAAAGCAGAAAACAGTCACAGGTGCCCACTAACAAGAGAATGGGTACAAGGGTGGTGGCAGAGTCACTCATTCAGTAAAATGTTACTCTATCTGAGCAACTCGTACAGGCCCAAACGTATTTTTACATCTCGAACAATCTATGTTTACTGAAGAAAAAAGCTTTAGGCAAAAAGGCATATATATATATATATATATATATATATATATATACACACACACACATAGATATTATACAGTATTATATGAAACTGTAGAACAGCAAAACTACTCGCATTTTAAAAAAAACGGTGGTTGTGCAAATGATCAAAGAGGCTAAGAAACAGGGGCAGCCTGGAAAGGTGACAGAATCCTGAGGGCCATGAGGAGTGATATTGTGTCCTGTATCTTGATGGATTTGAGGTACACATATGTGTGCCCCTGTGGGAATGCAGGGATGGGCACACTTTAGGCTGCCTCTTGTTCCTCCCTAGTCAATCCCCACTCCACCATCAGTGTAGGACTTCCTCACTAAGTTTTAGCTAAAAGGAAAGCAGAATGGGAAGAACCACAGACAAGTTGGCCTCAGGTAACAAAACACATACTGCAGAATGATTCAGAGAGAAGCTGAGGTCTGAAATGCAGCCAGGGAATACTGCTAAGAAGCTGGCACAGTAGGCAGAGATGGAGAGCAGAGTCTGACACAGAACCTGGGGAGGGTATCAGTGGGGCTCACTGGAGGATCAGGCCTGCTTCCCCGACATTCATAGCTAAAAGCTATGAACCTTAGAAATCTCCAAAGCCTTCGCTGGGGAACCTTTAACTGACACTAAAATGCAGACCACAGAAACATCTTCAAGTACTCAACCAAAGCCTGCATGGAGCACCTATCAAGGCAGCACTCTTTCCATGAATAGATTCAGAACTCCAAGGAGGCCCAGGACAGTTCAAGATCATTTGTGTTAATGCAGGCCTTGTACGTGAAGCACAAAGTCCCTGTACAAGAAAAGGGCCATAGTGGAAATAAAACCTCAGACAATGAAATCTGCAGCATGCACTTTCCACAGGGTTTTGAGGCAGGGAAAGAACAGCCTACACAAGGTTTCTAACCCTCCCACCCTAGACCTCATTAGGGGAAGAACAGCCTTTAGTCCCAAGCAGCTCCCAAGGAGCAAAATGATTACCACAGGTCCATTTGGAAGTATGCTGGTAAATGTCATGTGACCTTAATGCGGCTACTGTTAAATGCTGTGCCCTGTAAAAGTGGGACATCTCAATCTGAAGTTGTGTTCCCAGCACAAGTTACACACAGATTGTACTCACAAGCCTCACTTATTGCCCACGAGGCTTTTAAAATAAACTGCATGGACATTCAAAAGGGTCAATGCAGCACCCACTCCATTTTCATTACTGACGCTTCACTCGGATGGCAGGGATCTATGATAAAAGTACATTTAGAGATTTGCTGTGCTGTAAGACAAAAGAACAGAAATATAACCCTTGATAGAATCCCAAATATCTCATTTATGGCTGTTTTGTTTCTTCTTTTTCGAGACCAGGTCTTACTATAGAGAAGGAACCTGTGATCCTCCAGCCTTGGCCTCCAAAATGCTGATATTACATGCGAAACACCACAATGTCCATCCTAAATATCTTTTGACCTGGACAGACCCCAGGATAACCATGCATAGCCCCTCATTTTAGAGGATGAAAAGTGACAACACCTAGAGAGGAAGTAGCCTGCTGTCCAAACTGGAGGAAATTTTTAGGCACTGTCCCACTAGCTTGTTTCTTTTTTTTAAAAAATATGATATAGTTCCAGTCCTCCAAATACAGAAGCCAAGAGACTTTTTAGGGCAAGAAAGGAAGAGGGCAAAAAGATGGCAGGGAAGGAAGAAAAGAAGAAGGAAGCTGGGAGGGAGGAATCTTCATCTGCTGTCCTCCAATGGAAGCTGCTGGTGGGACCAGAGGCTCTTTGAATGTGGCGGCAGATGCTCATGTTGGATTTGGAACACGGCAACTGGAAGCACATATTCCTGGAAGTAGACTATCAAGGAGAAACAACTCCATGGGCTGCCACACTATGCCATGTCACTGCTACAACGTAACAGCCCAAGGTTTGCTTCTCAACATTTCCAAAGTTTGATTAGATTTCCAGGGTCACCTGGCTGAGCCTAAAATAGATGCCACATGGCAAATATGAGGACTTCCCTAATTCCCAAACAAGGGACAGAAGGGAGGAAAGAAGTACATGACTCAGAAAATAAATGGACATGTAAGGACCAACTGGTGAGGCCTTGAGATTGAGGCTGAGGTTGGTAAACAGATGGAGTGCAGAAGATGGAGAAGCAGGAGATAAGACTGGGAAGGGACAGTTATACTGACCATCCCAACTCACTGTATTCATTATACTAATACTATCATTTTAGAAACCTAAAGATGTATCAGCTCAACACAACAGAATTATTCCTATATCACAAAAAGCATAGAATTACAGGATAGATAACAGGAAATGGGGAGATAATTCTTTTAGAAATGGGAAGGGGACCAAGAGAGGAGGGGGACACAAAGAGAATTAAGATGTGAAATCAACTGTTCCCAATGAATATAATCACTGTGTACTGCAAACTTGCACTAATAAAACTGTTTGATAAACTGATCAGGCTCATGTTCTTCATGGGCACACAAGTCTGTTCCAGTTATTCAAGGGACCCAGGATCCTCCCCCAGCCCCTAGGCATTCTCTGCTGGATAGTCCATATCCAGTTGACAGTTCAAAGAAGAAAAACTGGATAAGGCACACTCATTTCTTCACTGCTTCTGCCAGGAAGTGACACATTCCCACCCACGTTCCACTGGCAGGAACTATCGTGGGGCCTTGGGTGGCTGCCTGGTGATGGAGGTAATGGCTGTGCTGCCACACCAGCAGAAAGTCGTCCCCCCGAAAAGTCCCAGAAGCGGAAGGGAAGCGCAGATCTTCAGTTCACATCTGGTTGTCTCCTCTCGATTTCTGTCTATCTTGTCAGGACTGGCTTAATTCAGAAGCAACAGTGTACTCCAGCTCTCTCTGAGCACAAGAACCCTGGGTTATCTGACCACTTGAGCCAAACCAAAACAGATGCCAAAAACTCCACAAACCCATCTATTAAAATTCTCTTGTCTCCACACAGTCTTGAAATTGAATACAAGTCTGGCCACAAGTGGACTTTCAGAGACCAGTTAAACACTGAATACAGCAAGGTGCAGTGGTGCATACCTGCAGCTCCAAATCTTGGGAGGCTAATGCAAGACCTTATCTTAAAGAAACAAATAAAACAATAACAACAAAAGCTCCAACCGTTGGTTTGTTGAAAAATGCCAAATGCTAAAACCTTAACGTTTATGCAGTGCTTTCTCGTCCATCAAGTCTTAAGATAGTATCACACCTGAGATCAGCATCATTTTATAAACCACTAACAGTTAAGCTATGACATGTAATCAATTTAATGATACAACTTGATTCCAGAGATGGCAAAATGTTGGAAATAAATGAAATATAACGCTTTCATTGAAGACAACGTTGCAAGAAACAGGAATCATCATCTCAAAGAAAGGACCTGGGAGTGTCCCAAAGGATAGGTGACTTGTTGGCTGTCCCATCGTTGGCAGAACTGGGGTCAGAGGATTCAAGGAACCAACTCAGCAGTTGGTGCAGGGTCAGCTCACCACAGCCGTTGCCCAGCACAACTCTGCGAGACCACACCAACCTTCAACATTCTCATACCCACACAAATTCTGATTCAAATAGCAAATCACACACCTTGAATATATGATATTCTTATAAACTCATTTGAACAAAAAACACTGAAATATGAGTTTTCATCTGCATAACACTTTACCAACAAATTCCACGACATTTAAGTGAGAACAGATGATGTACGAAAATATCAAAAACAAGAATCCAATTTGGTAAATAGTGAGCACTATTTTCACATCATCCTAATGAAGTTAGTTTCAATAAACACAAATCAAGCAAACAGCCTAAAAATTTTAATGGTGTGGTACAAAATAAAGCTTAGGACAGCTCCAGAAAACGAACTTCTTGCCAAGTAGCAGATACCTCCAGAAGAGAACGATCACAATGGTGATTCAGTTCACAGGGTCTGTTCACGGCACATGTGTGAACTGGGCTCTGGGCTGGACTGCATCGACTGGCTGAAAACAGCAAGCAGAACTCCTGATCCCCTGATTGTGCTCACTCAGGCATGCTGGTCCTAATCACGGGTGTCTGGTGTGTGAATATAAACATAAATAGCAGATGCAATAGCATACAAAGGTGACCCAGATTTTTAGTCTGAGTTATGGTCCAAGACATCCATCTCACTATGGTCACCAGCATCAAGCACAGATTGCTGGGAAGGACCAGGATGCTTAGGCAGTATCTGTGAGTGGTAGAAGCCAGCTCAGTTGGTTCCTTGAATCCTCTGCTCACCTTGCCCATCCACTCTTCCATCTCGCTCAGCCCCATCACCACTGCCAAAGTGGTACCCAGGTTTCAGTTTCAGCCAGAGCTTAAGAAAGCAGGAGCAAATCCAAGTGTGCAATGCTGGATATGTAAAAAGCCAGGACAGGGAAATACATTCACACCCCAGCCAGGTGGTCAACACCCTGAAGGCTGACATCAAGGCCACCTCAGCAGAGGCGTCTGAGCCTTTCCTTTTCTCCATCTGAAAACAGAGGCTTTTTGTTCAGAGGCTGTAATTAGAACACATTTGAACATGACTGTAAACTACAGAGCACTACACAGACTGGCCGGGTCTTTTGAAATCACTTCTTTTGCAGGGAGGGCTGGGCAGCAATAACATACCAATAGAACACTTCCATCAGTTGTTTTTAGAAAAACTCTCAAAGCCTAATGACGTCTCTAAAACAGAGATATGAACCACCCCTCCTCCATACTGTGAGCCCTGGAACAGGAAGCCTCACTGCTTTTGAGCCCAATGTGTGGGAATTAGCACCTGAGCAACTGGGCTCTAAGTACCGGCAGCACCTGCTGGCCATGCCTCCAACACAAGGGCATGTGCGCATGATACTAAGTTTGGTTTCAAACAGAAAGGCACATAAACGCACTTAAGACTCCACAGGCAAAATATTAAACAAGACTTAAACAAAAATCGCTGGGTAAGATGTGAACAGCACATGATTGGAAAGAACAAATCCAGTACTTCAAAGCCACATCCTGCGGAACAGGCTATTTCCTACATGCTGCGCTGAGGATGCAAACATTAAGGAGCCCAAGCGGCCAGATTAAAACACCTGAATGCTTAAAAAAGTCATTAGTAACAGCCACTCCATCAATACCGTAATTCGTTTGCACTCCTCATTCACACGTGAGGAGACTGAGGCTCACAGTCTTACACCAGAGTTCCTAGCAACAAAATAGATGCAAACAGACCAGCTCAAATGTACCCAGCAGAAGCCCACCTGCCCGCTCAACAGAGGTTGACACGGCAGCAGGAAACTGGCAGAAGCCTCAGCTTCTGGTTTAGAACACAGAACCCTTTGCTTTTTTTTACCCCCTTTCTTCAGAGGAGTAAGGGGTAGCAGTCATGGGATAGCACCAGCTCTGAACTTTGGGCTAATCTGGATAACTCCAGGCAAGGACCACAATCCTATGAATCTCATACTCTGCCGGTGGAAAGAAAATCCTGCCAGGTAAGACCAAAGGCTGGAAAACTACCAGCTGCTTCCACCTCCTGGCGCCCCACAATGACTGCAGACACCCAGCTTGAGGGCATAGAGAATGCAGTAAAAATGAGGCCACAGCACCCTAGGAGTAACCTCTTCAAGTGTGCAAGGAAGAGTACCAAAGTGGGGCTGAAACCTTCTCCCAAGATGGCCCTCCAGCCCTTCCCCCTCATTTCTTCGCCACCCTGAAAAAAATCAACACAGGTACCTCACCTTTAGGTGAGCTCTTACCCCAACCTGCATCCCTGCATAGTCAGGCCAGGGATGGAGATACAGCTCAGGAGCATAGTGCCTGCCTGGCATGTGCAGGGTCCCGAGTTTGATTTCTGGTACCAGAAAGCAAAACAAAAGAAAAAACCCAATATATCTAGGCCGAGCTTATCTCAATGGCCAAAGACCCAGGGTCTTCTTTGATTTTCAGATTCTCGAACCCTTTCCTACGTATAAGCAGCAGCTAGGCAGCATGGTACCCAATGACCCTGGGGTGTTCCACCCACTCTCTGACCCAGAGGGAAGCCTTTTCTTGGCACCAACATCACTTGTTTATGTTCACCTCTTCCTACCTACAGTACCCTGGGGAGAAACAAGTTCCCAGCACTCCTGCCAATGCAAGACAATTCCTAGAAACTCCTCCAGTTTCTTTTATTTTCTCTCCATACCGCTGCTTCTTACCAACAGAACACACTGCTTTTACTCACTCCAGCCTTTGCAGGCCAGGGATCCCAGCCCAGGGGCTCCAACATGTGAAGTTCCCTTCTGAGTACCTTCCAGCCACGGAAGGCTGGACTTTTCTTATGAAAATGCACATGAGTCTTGCGATCTCATCCCTCTTGACTCACGTATTTCTGGGGCTCACCCTCTACCCAGGGATGAAGCCCTAAGAGATACTACTAGAGACCAGCCCTCAGGCTCTGTTTCCTAGGCAACAGATGCTCTCTCCTTTCTCCATCCAGCTAAGGAAAATTCTACAGATTCTAGATTTTCTCCTTTAAGGCAGGGGACAACTTTCCTTTATTCATGGGCAACGTCTATGTTGTGGCTAGATCCCCAGCAGTCACTCTCCACCCTCAATCCCACAAACTACTTTGTCCAGCACAACAATTTACACATTTTTGTTCCGGATATGACACCGCTTTGAAAAGTGACCCTCACCTGTTGATATTCCAGCATACGGTGCTGTATGTCCCAGTGCTCCTTCAAGCTGCCCTGCAAGACCTCAAGCCTGGTCCTGCAGGAAAAGCTTATCTGTCGGTAAAGTAAGTACTGAAGGAGCTGGGTAGCTCATGCCCTCTCCGTTTCAACTTCCAGACTGCAAACAAGGAAGTTAGGGCTTTTCAAATTTTCTAGGCCTGTTCCTTTCACCTTCAGTATAAAGAGAGTGACTTCAGCTGAGGATGATGGCTAGCCAGAGACTCCTTGCCTCACTGTCCATTAGAATCACCTGTCACTGGGCTGGGGCTATAGCTCAGCAGCACAGTGCCTGCCTAGCCAGCACGAGGTCATGAGTTCGATCCCTGATACAAAAAAAAAAAAAAATCACCTGTAACTTTTAAACTACAGAAGGCAGATCTCCTCCCAAACCACTGACTCAACCTGTGAGGGTGGGGCTGGGTTTAGCTCTATTTCAAAGGTCCCCAGGTGACTCTCAGATCAACAGGGATGAAGAGGACAGGGTAGAAGGACACAGGTGGCTGGCGGGGCAAGCCTAGGCAGGAACACCAGTGGAAGGGGGACCAGGCTGGCCTCTCACCTGTGCAGCTCACAGCCTGCCTCCAAGAGGGTACCCCTGACCTCAAGGTGTGTGGATGGGACCCCCAGTACCCTCATTTCCCTCTACCTGGCTCAACCACTTTATTCACTTGCCCACTGCGCCTCTCTGATCAAGCAGGCAGAACCTGGTCAGGGTTGCTCAGGTCATCACCCCATAGCTAGCCCTTAGTTAAGGAAAGTGTGCTCAACAGAGAACAAGTCACTGTGGAGAAATGAGCAAGAGAAGAAATGTAGGCCCCAGAGCCCATGCTTGCAGGGATCCTACCCCAGCACCTTCCAAACCTCCTGGCTTAGGTCTGATCTGTTCCTAAAACAAATTCCTGCAGAAACACAACACACTTAATCTTTACTGTGCATCTATTACATGCCAGGACCTGATGAACTTGAACCCCACAGTATGTTAAAAGACACCCTGCACTATTAATCCCATAGCTTCCAAAGTCCAGGGACATGTAGGGGCAAAGACATAAGACATACTCTCTCTGAACAGTAACTGGGTACTTCCCTCATGGCTCTGCCATGGCCCTGAAAGAGCCAAGAGATTTCACATGGGCTTTGGGCAGGCAAAGGGCACAGGGCTGCAGTTGGGAGACTGGTCACCAAGCTTTTCCCTGTCCCAAATCTTTAGCACTGACATCACTGCCAGGAAAGGAGACACCTATTTAACACAAGGTCTCATGTTCCTGCTTATTTTACCTAAAAATATACATTTCCCATTTCGGTCTTCACACACAGTGACCAGACCCAGAGTAGGGTCTCCGAGCTCCTCAGCCCTAAGGACCCTCTGGCACCCTGATGCTATGGGCGCTGGTCCCCAAGATTCCCAGCACCTCTGTCTCGGCCATGTTGTCCTCCCAGGCCCTGTTAGGATGCAGCAGGGTCTCTTCAAGGATGGTCAGCAGGGTGTCCAACATGAAGGGTCACACTTTATCTTTTAAATGCACAGTGTGCTCGAGCCAAAAACAAAACAAAAAGCCTTTCCAAGATACTTTCCAAATTCCTGAAACACACTCGGTGGAAAAATGGAGCCCATTTCCTCTTATTTTTAATCTTACATTGGCTGTTTATAATAAAATAGAATAACTTATTTATTTGCTTACCTTACTTGGAGAGACAATAAATTGGAAAGGCTTCATAAATCTCACAGGGAATTCCTTTAAACAAGGACTGTCAGCAAAATTCTGTAAATAATCTCCTGCCAGCCCTGAGCAATCACCTCCACCACACATTCTTGTTCCTTCCTGCGTTTGTACTAATCTTCTAGCAAACAAATCAAATCAAGCACCAAAATGTTTTTATTCTTATGGAGGTAAAGCTCAGAAAACATCCGGAGTCCACAGGGGCTGCCAACTCAAGACTCAACGCAAGAAGACCCAGAGGCTCACACTACGGTTACCTCTCTACCCCTAAAACCAGGAGTGCCATTCTCACTCATTTAAAAAACCCTGAGTTGTTGAGTACCTTTAAAAATAGCACCAGGATTATTCCTAGTAACAACCACAATATTAATTCTCTCTGAAGCAAACCATCTGCAAAGCCCTGAGCAAATACTTCAGGAAACAAATACAGGTCAAGTTGAGGATAGGTCCTCAGGCCTCCTGCCACCCAGGCCAGGCTAGTGATAATAGATAACAAAGCCTCCATTTATTTATGCCTCTCCCAGAGAATCCTAGTGTGGCCTCAGCCTACAGATCTAGGTGGTTTTGGTCAAGTTCACTCATGCCCAAGCTTCAAGACTATCCCATGTAAACCTGGGCCTCGTGCTGCAAGAAAGGTCCTGTCCCTCTCACATGGCCAAGACTTGAAACGTGGCCCTTTGATGAGGCTGATGAGAATGACCTCTGGCAGTTCAGATGGGCAGTCTCACACTGAGGTTTCAAGGACTGTGCTAAAAATAAGGTTAAATAAGAGGCAGAAAGAGGCTTGTGGATAATCAAAAGAGCAAGATTTGAAAGAGCTGCAGTAATCAATTTACATATCAGGAAAAGGTAATTACCGTGAGACAAATTTCTCCAAGCCAAAAGGTTTAAAAATAAGAAGTCAGACCCATAAACCACTATCCAAAGGTAAACACAGAAATGTGTTATTTTGTGTCCAGACCATCCTCTTGAGCTACCTCTTAGTTCTCCCCTTCTGTAAGTTACAAACTTGATTCTTGGGTGCAAAATGCATGGCTTAGGAAATTCACACATACTTGTTCACATATACCTCTTCACTCAGCTGGTTAGTCATGCAAAGGACTGGCTGGTTTTGATTTTAGTCCCACTGGGGCTCCCATACAGCAGCAAACAGCCACCAAATGAGTCAGTCACCCAGGATCTGTGCTGCCTGGCAGGTTGCTGAGCTAAAAACCCAAACAGAATTTTTGAGGGCTGATATGATAGAAAGTAGAAAATTCCACACCGATAGAGCATAGTGCTGCTCACCTGTAATCCCACCACTTGGGAGGCAAGAGTTTGAGGCTAGCCTGGGCTACAGAATGAATTCTAGACCAGCCTAACTACAGACCTTGTCTCAAAACCTCCCAAAAAAACAAAAAAGAAAATTCCACACCATGAAATATTGTTTCATGGCTAATATTATCATTACTTGTGATACGCAAATCCAACTTGGCCTCATGCATGTGAAACAAGAGTTCTACCACTGAGCCACAGTCCCAGCCCCCTCATACACAGCATTAATAAAAACTATGTGTACAGGTATATATAAAACAAAATGAACTTGGTGTTTTTTTATGTATATGCAAGTAGTCTAAAACCGGGAAAAAAAAAAATCCAAAATTCAAAACACTTCTAAACCAGGTGTGGTGGATCACACTTGTAATCCCAGCACTCAGGATGCTGAGGCCGATGAGTCACAGGTTTGAGGCCATCCTTGGCTACATAGTGAGTTTAAGGTTAGCCTGAACTGCACAGCAAGACCCTGCATCAGAAAACAACAAAACAAAGAAACACTTCTAGTCCCAAGCATTTCAGATAAGGGATTCCAGACCTGTACTGGTATGGAAACTCCAAATATTTTTCCATTTTCCCCTCTGCTTGGGACACTGCTGGTCCTCAATAAATAGTAGTTATTACTATTATTCCTTAATATGTATCTACTATTCTAGGGTGAAGACAGAGGCCCTTCTGAAAAGGCTCCTTTCAAACAGATTCGATCATTTGCACATCATAATAATATTGTCTTTGTCTCTCTGCTACCAGACACCCTGAGCACAGAGCAGCAAGCCACTCGCTACACGGGAACAGACACAGCTGAGCAGCCATCAACGCCCTCCCATCCAAGAAGTCAGCTAGTTTAGGACGTACCCAAGGAAGCCTGCCTCCCTTGCCCAATGCTGGAGACTGACCTGGGGCCCCGGGAGGGAACTGCGCATGTGCAGGACACTACCAGGCCTGTAGCTGCCTGGCCCCAAGGCCCTTCTATGTTCATAGCTGAGCGTCCACGGCACAGGGGGCTGCAAACCACAGTGGAGGGAGGGTCCACTGGTTGCTCTCATTCCTGGGGACTGCTGTGCTTCCCATGCTTTCTCAGGCCCTTCAAAACACAAAGAACTTCTCTCCCTGACCTTTTTAAAACAGCTCTGAGTATGACTAATATTAAGAAACTGCACATAGTCAATGGACACCTTTTGACAGGTTTGGACGTATGTGTGACCCCACCACCGTCACCATATCTCCCCCGGAAGTCTAGTATTCCAACTGTAATAAACTCCAGCATCTGTGCAATTTTTTTGGTGGTCAAAGATTGAGGGAATTGTTGCCCTGGTAAAGTGGGCAGTGGTGATGGTGCCCTGATTAAAAAAAAAA
>PVJX010004087.1:0-78912 GCA_004027295.1 Dolichotis patagonum | reverse complement strand
TCATTTTGTAGCCCAGGCTGGTCTCAAAGTTGCACCTTCCTCCTGCCTCAGTCTCCTGAGTGCTGGGATTACAGACGTGCACCACCACACCCCGCTCCTCCTCCCAGTCTTGAAAACATAGGTCCAAACTCCACCACCCTGAGATGAACACCCACAAGGATGCAAAGACATTAATTTCAGGCCAAGAGTCAAGGTCAGGCATCAAAGGGTTTCCTCAGGCAGTAATGCATGCACACAGGATACAGCATGATCCCCAAATTGGCCAGCCAACATGAGTAATGCTCTCGCTTGCTCTAAGCATCTGCATAATGGGGCTGGGGGTGGGGGACAAATCAAGAGCCCTGAAAGGACATTTCTGCCAGCCAAAAAGTTAATAAATGCAGCACTCCGCAGTTAACTATTTAAAAAAAAAAAAAAACCTAAGACATTACACAAAGTTCCTCTCCCATGCAACTGAACAAAAAATCAGAGAATATTAAAAACCGCAAAGGAAGCAAGTCAACTGTAGCTCTTAGCAAGATTGCAACAGGTCAGTGGACCCAGCGCTGCATCTGCGCTGTGTCCCTGGGGGCACCTGGGCTAGGACAATGGGTACCTCCTCATTAAACATCTCCCACCTTGAGAAGAGAACCCTGCTTCCCACCTGACACACAGACAGTGGCAGGAGTAGGAGAGGGATGCAGGACTGGCCTGGGGTGAGGGAGCTTACCCACAGTGTTCCACCACTAACACCAGTTTGGGGCAGCTGACCTTCTCCACTAGGCAGTTTCTCTGGTTCCTCCAGGTTTTCCACAAACCACCCTCCTTGACCACAGAGAGGAGGCTGGCCTGGTAGGGCTCTACCTGTAGAAAACAAATGGCGACCCGGGCTGCCTATGAGTTCAGCAAACACAGAAGGCCAGTAGGGAGAACAGCCCCAGGACAGTTCATACATCATCTGGCTCTCTCCAAAGCCACTTCCTCCATGGAGGAAGAAGGAAGCCTTAGTGACCTAGTGGTTACTTGCAGTCCTTCTGGACCTGGAGTCAGAAGCCATGGAAGACGGACAAGGCACCTGTTCCGAGGCCCTTCCAAGAGGGACACTGGCGGGACACTCTGTGTAGAGAGGCAGTGAGCAGCTGTTGTGTCCCTGCCCCAGGGGGCCTAGGGACAATGGCCTTAGATGCACCATGGCCTCCAAGTACAGGGTCAGAACTATCCACTCTCAAGGTGAGGGTGGGGGTGGGGGAGTCATATAATGGTGCAGGTAAGACTCGGGGTACAGCAACTGACTTTTGCTCTAACCTGCCCATCATGTGCCAAAGTCTCAGGCATCCCTGGGATGGCACTGGCAGGTGGTCACCCAGGCAAATCCGTCTGCTGCGACCAAAACAGCCTTTTGTTGGGGCAGACACAATCAGACATTAAAAATATCCCAGAAATTCCTGGCCTCATGCACCCACCTTCAAGAATTTCCTAGGCTAGCTTTTCCACTATCACAAAGGTAAGATTTCAGCTGGGTGTGGTGACACACATCTGTAATCCTAGCTATTCGGGGAGCTGAGAGGCCAGAGACTCAGGAGTTTGAGGTCAGTCTGAGCAACCCAGAGACCCTGTCTCAAAAAAATAAAAAGGAATGAGGATACAGCTCAAATGCAAAGGCTATGCAAAGGTTTCAATCACCATTTCTGAAAAGAAAACGAATAGAAAAAAGAGAGTGAAAGAAGAAAGCAATGATTTTACTGTATTAGTAACTCAGATGGGGACCAGAACCGAACCATCTTTGGGTGAAAGGATTATTCTGCAACCAAGTGGTAGTAGTTACCTTTTTTTTTTAACTTGCAGAACTGCACACTAAATAAGTTTTACTGTATATAAAGTATATAAAACTTTAAACATTGGTCCCCCTCAAAAAACAAATATTAAAATTAAACAACTTTCCCTGTGCTGTAGACTGCAAAGTCCCTCAGCGGCTACAGTGGCCTGGATCCAGCTGGCAGACAGGCTGGCCAGGCCCCCACCTGGCCCCCACCAGGCTTCCTGGCAACCTCAGCATCCAGAAGAGCCCAACATCAGGAGCAAGGATTCTGATAAACACATTTGTAGTCTTCCCTGAAATGCAGTTACACTTCAAACAATTTTGTCAGGAAAAATCATTTAGTTACCTCCGGCAGTTTAGCAGCCAGGAAATGAGAAATGAATTCCCCTCGGGTACCTTTCCTTAATTGCTTATACCTTGGGGTTGAATCTATCACACTTGGCCCCATCACACCCTTTTCGCCTAACTCCAAACCCAGTGACATCTCTGTTATCAAACAAGGAGGGCACAGGCTCCCCCTGAGCTTTCCAAGTCAGGGCAGAAGAGCCCTAGCAGGGTAAGGGTTACACTTGTGGGTGGCTGCCACCATCACCATCCTACAACCTTGGCCACTCAGAACCCTTCTGGGAAAGTCTGGGACAGCCTGCAAAGGGCAAGCCATCAGCAGGCCCTCTGAGTTCCAAGAGGCCAGCTCTGCCAAACTTCATTGGATGGGTCAGAGAAGGTAGAGACCTTGTGCAGAGAATCTAGGGATGCACAGGAATAAGGAAATAGAGGCCCAGTATTTAAAGTCACAAAGGTCACCCAGCAAGTAAGGGCACAGCCAGCACAATAAGGCCCTGATGATTCCTTCTGTTAGAGGTTTGCTGCCACCTCATGCCTCCCATAGGTGTCCTATCCACCAGAGCAAAAAGTGACAACAAAATAAGTTGAAAGCTATTCTGAATCACTCCCAGGTGCTACAGAGCAATCTTAGACTTCACTAAAATGATCTGGGACTACACAACAAACTAACTCATGCCTCCAAGTTCTGCAATTCAGACCTCTCTGGCTCTCAGGATGCTCACCACAGGATGGAAGACAGCTCAAATGGCCTAGGACAATTCCTAATACAGGTTAGTTTACTCTCAGAAGACAGGACAGCCAGTATCCATTAAGGATACCAAGTTCAAAGTCCAAAAAGTCTGCCATGTCCTGCCAGCTTTGACTTTCTAGAATTCTGTGCCTTAGTCAGGTATGATTGTACATGTATGTAATTCCAGTTCTCAGAAGGCTGAGGCAAGAGGATCTCTGAGGAGGTTCAAGGGCAGCCTGAAATACATAGCAGGATTCTTAACTTAAAAAAAAAAAAAAAAAAAGACATCTGTGGCTGGATGATTCAATCATGACTCCCGGAACAACATTTCTAGAACTAGGCAAGGCTGTTCACTAAGACATCCTGCTTACCAACTTACAATCTCCCTAATCTCACAGGGCAGTGGCTGCCCACCTCTGGGGTTCCAGGTGCTCCAAATCTGTGCCTCCAGTTCAGAGGCACAGTCCAACTGTTTGCAAAAGGGCCCAATAAGCACGAGTCCCAAATCAAGCTTATCTTCTTCTCCCACTCCACCCTAAGCTCTACAAATGCTGCCATCACCAACCTGTGTGGATCCTGGGGAGTTGCCTTAGGCCACATCAACCTCCATCCTCCCCTCACCTACCCTAGTTGTGCCCGCGGCTCTCTCAGTCTCCTAAGGCCATTGGCATGGCTTTACAATGCTACTTCTGGAGACAGTAATTTCCCAGTAGTCCACCAGCACATGAGATACTAAATCAGAAATCCCAGCCACACTTCATCCCACTGACCTCTCTGTACCTCTTCAGACCCACCCTTTTACTGCCCCACACCTCATCCTTTTTAGTCCAGAAAAAGGTAACTTTCAACACACATCTGGGAATTCAAGCATCTGCAAAACATATTTAACCCTCACCAATACACGGTCAATACACAGACAATGCCAGGGAGGTGAGATTATCTGTGCAAAGCCCCCAGCTATTCAGTAGGTAGGT
Organism: Dolichotis patagonum; assembly: GCA_004027295.1. Classification (NCBI taxonomy): domain Eukaryota; kingdom Metazoa; phylum Chordata; class Mammalia; order Rodentia; family Caviidae; genus Dolichotis; species Dolichotis patagonum. The sequence continues at coordinate 75,065 of PVJX010004087.1, read as the reverse complement.
GCCTGCCTGGAGGCCCAAGCACTATATCCTACAAAGAGCCCCAGGAATTTCTTCCTATTCCTCCACCAAGTCTTCTCCTGACCCACCTGCCATGTACCCAACCCAACTGGCTGCATTCACTAGTGCTCTGCAAAGTCTCAGGCAACACCTTTTTGGCCCCTACAGCGCACAGTAGGAACTCTATTCTATTGGAAGCAGAACTTCCTTATAAGCCATACTCAGGAGCTGCAAGTTCATCTCAATGTCACCACATAAATCCCCAGCAAACTGATGCAAATTTTGTTAGTTTATCTTGTAACATCTATAAACCCCGTGCCTAAAATACTGCGTGTCTACTTGTTTGATTTACTAAATTATGAAGCTTTCTAAATCTCTTAAAGGTAGTTTCCCCAGTAATGCATAACTGCTTAATTGGGAAGTGTACAAAATGTAATTACACTGCCTCATACTACAATATTGCTTATGGGAATATCTCCGTTCATGCATTCTGCTTTATTTTGTACTTAATCTCTATTAAGATGTCTATATGAAAATAGATAGGTATGCTACTCTTCATAAACACCATAAATCATAAAGTCACTATTTTGTTAGCCCAAGTCCAGAAGCAGCCTGAAAAGCACTTTTTAGGCCCCGAACGCCACCATTCTCATGTTCAAAGAGCAGAGTCTTGGGACACCAGTACTCAGTGAACCAGGCAGCAGCAGTCCAGGCTGTACCTGCCAACTGCTCTTACAGGGAGAGCCTCCGCATGCAACTTCAAGGGCACCAACTTCCCTGAAACCAAAACTGAATCCTTTCTCTTCCAAGGCCTCAGTTACCAATTCTGTATTACAAGATAACCAAGGGCCCCCTCAATCATCTTTCTATAAAAACATCTCATTTACGCTTCTAACCCAGAGGAGATCCCACCAACGGCTCCAGACTGGATGGATTTGCCCAGTCCTCCTAGCCTTCTGATCTTCAAATGTACACACATCCACCCATCCCAGAAATGGGTTATCTGACTACACAGCTATTCTTTACGTAGCCTGGCACATAAAGGAGAAGGTAGAGAAGAAACAGTCCAGATCTTGCACCATCATTTATGAACCACCAGCATATCCATGTGGCTTTGGCAATTGCTCAACAGGAAATAACCACTGTGCCTTACTACCTCACATCGGGATTAATACTAAAATTAAAATACGGCAATCTGTGACAAAGCACTTCTACAAACTGAAAAAAAGGTAAGATATTGGCCTCACTGAAGCCTACCAATAAAGTCACTGATCAATGTGAAAAGGATTGGCAGGCTTAGAGGAACACACCTGTAACCCCAGTGCTAAGGAAGGTTGAGACAGGAGGATCTCAAGTTTGAAGCCAGTGTGGGATATATAATTAGTACGAGGTTGGCCAACACTTCATAGTGACACCCTGCCTCAAAAAGGGAAAGGGGAGGGGGGACAAGGAAAAGGAAAGGACTTGCCACAAAATGTGCTCATTATTGTGTCTCAAACAGGGGTCCCAAATCTCTTTCAGTGTTTAGAATCAAGATGAGTGATACTACTGATGAAACAGCGCCATAGGCACAGGTGCAGGCCTTGGACAATCCCCTGCAGGTTGACTGCGTTTGCCCAAGAGGTTTATTATCAGAGGTGGTGGCAATGCCTCTTGGGGATCCACGTTAATGCTCACACCCAACGATGTAAAACCCATCAACTGCAGACAGTCCATCTTTGAGTTGTGAATATACAATGTTCATCATGTACTTCAATAAGGTGGTTCATATGTATTTTACTAAAATATAATTTTTTTTCTAACACATATGCTGTGACTCTCAGCTCCACCTCATCAATGAACACCATGGAGCGGTCAGGAGATACAGGTGAATGTCAAGTAGATCCGCACTGGAACCAGTTCCAAGTATAACCTACAGAACGGAAATTTATCCTGAAGTCCCTAGGATTACCTAGGATGCTATGCTGTTCAGAGGCAGAGAATACCCTTAAACCAAAGGAGAAGGAACACAGCAGAAACACCTATTTCAATTTTGAAGTCTATTCATTAAATTTGGGGGTCTATTTGAATTATATAAACCCTTCTTTCACCATTCTTCATGCCAAATGTTTAATAACTAAACTCAAGTGTGTGGGTATGTGTTGGGGGAGTGGTTTTTTTCAAAGAAAGACAGTCTGTGTGCTGTTGGCAGGTTCTGGGCTGGCTGCATGAAGAACCACCTGGAGAAGTTTGCTAAAAATACAGATGTTAGAGTTTCTCCAACAGGATGTTGGGTGGGGCCCAGGAGACAGTCACCTGGCTGGGTTACCCTGGGGATCCCTCTGCTACAGTGGCTACCTTTTCTCGATTCCCCCAGGCATCAGGTCTTCCCTGGGGACTGCAAGAGTCATTCATGTGAAAACCACCAAGCCCACAGCCAGCTTGTTACCATTAAATGCATGGAGAGCAGAACAGAAGCCTGGCTGAGGGGTGCTGACACCATCTGCGCACCTCTCCCTGCTCTAGGAAGGCCCCAATTTTAAGAATTCTACTTCACACCAGCCTGTGGTTCTAGAGACATAGACAACGCAAAACAAGAATATCACGGGCTGCATCAGGGCAGAGTTGAGAAGGGAACACAGAGCTCTCAATTCCACTAACCTCACCATAACTAGGGGGACTGCTGTTATTCTACCCCTAGTACCAACAACAGCAGTAATAATGCTGACCACAATGAGTAAGTGACACTTCCCACGTGCATCCTATTGTGCACCTCCTCAAGATTTGCAATAGCACCTTCTGCAGACCAAAGGTGGGGGCACATGCCTGTAACACCAGCACTTGGGAGGCTAAGGCAGGAGGATCCCCAAGAGTTCAAGGCCTGCCTGAACTGCATAAACCTTGTCTCAAACAGACCAAAAAATAAAAATAAAATTAAAAAAGACCTTCTGATGACCCCTGACCCATAGGGTTAGGGTTAGGGTTAGGGTTAGGGTTAGGGTTAGGGTTAGTTCCATCAAGGGCTGTTTCTCAAGGGTATTTTCAAGGACTTCTTGCTTTGCAAGTTAAGATGAACCCAGAGGAACTGCTGGTCCATGAAATGACCAGCAGCCGACCCTGAAACTGAGTCTTCAACAGATGCCTTCCTATACACAGCTCCCCAGCCCCCATCTCAGACTCTCACACACACATGATCCTACTACTCACACCCCAGGCCAAGCACCCAACACTGCCCAGGGCAAGAAAACAGCTCCTTGTAAAATCTGAATCAGAAGTCATTCCAAGAGGCTCGAGCATATCTATGCTGTGTTGGATCAAGAGGGGATTTTAAGTCCACTTCTGGGAGTGAATGGACATCCTGGGAGAAAATGATTAATTACCACCCTATTTCCAGAGCCTGGGGTCAGCAACACACACACACACACACACACACACACACACACTAACAAATCTGTCATCCAGCTGGACCTGGTCCAGTTACCAAAGCTGCTACTGACCACATGAGCACCCACCATGGGTCAAGCATAAAAACCAAGCAAGACTCCACCAAGCAATCAACTGTCCTGACCACTGACCAGGCAAACCCTTTTACTTCCTGGGGGAGCTGAAGGGTTGAAGGGAGCTGTGAAGACAAACCCAGGGAGGGAAGGGCAGACACAGTCTGTTTCTCTGAACAAAAGCATCCGTGGGAAAGTGGTCAGGCTTCCAACCTGCATTCGGCTTCCCTGCTCTATCTATGCAGTGGGTGCCGGGCTGCCAGTCTTAGCAGGCTGCACCTGGGGGCAGCTGGGGCAGCCACACAGACCCCTGACAGCCTGTCCATCAAGTAATACAGTCTATTTTTTTCTTCCTTCTCTGAGAAGGGAGAGTAGGTCTCAAACAGAAAGTAAACATTTTACTGGGCATTTCTTGGAGTAAGCTATTAATGCATACCATAGTGACATTCCACAGACTAAAAACCCCCTTAAAATCTGAGTTCATCTCTTTGGCCCCAGGAACTAATGAGATGACAGCTGTTCCCTAATGAAGCCATCCATCCCTGCTACCTACCGTGCTTATCCAGTGCACTACTGCACACTCTAGGTGGGTTATTGCTGTTACCTTTGTGGTTTTCAGAATGGGAGATTGAACAAGGGTCTCATGTATGCTAGACTCTATCACTGGGTTCCATCACCAGCTCCTTTCTATTTAATTCATTTATTTAGGTTTTCCTGAGACAGGGGTCTCACTATGTAGTTTAGACTGGTCTCAAACTTGCTACATACCCCACACTGGCCTCATACTCACAACCTTCCTGCCTCAGCCTCCTGACTACCAGGATCCATTTTATTTTTGAGACAAGGTCTTGCTAAGTTGCCCAGGGTGGCCTCATACTTGCCTTGTCTTCTTGAGACGTCACGATTTACGGATGTGTGCCACCACTATGGCCAGATATGTTCTTAAACCAAGTTTCCAATTCTCCCCCTCCAAACACTACTTTCTGAACCTCCCTTTAAAAAACTTCACTCACTGGAGATTTAGCTCAGTGGCATAAGCACCTATCTTTTAAGTGCGAAGTCATGAGTTAAAAAACCCCAGTACAAAAGAACACTGCGTAAAATACTTCACTTAGTTCTGTAAGATCCACTCATTCCTTACACGCAAAGGATAAAAACTCCCTGCATGGTAGGTCTAGTCCTGCAGGAGGGCCCAGCCCATCCCGTACCACCCTAATGACTATCTCACCCATCCCTCATCCCACTGATCCAATTAGTCCGCCTGTGGAACCTCTCTGCTGTCCCCCAGTATCTGAGGTGAATCTCTTCCACTCCCAGGGTTGAAATCTTCTAGTTTATACAGTGTGAGAGGCTTTTTTCAGGGCAAGAGCAGCTGTTTTACCTTACTTTTTAAAAATTTAATGACCACCAGGTATAGTGGCACACACCTATAATCCCAGAATTCAGGGGGCTGAGAGAGGAGAATCATCTCGACTTTGAGGCCTGCCTGAGAAATACTTACTGAATTCAAGGCCAACCTGAACTATATAGTGAGACCTTGTCTCAAAATAACCAAATGAAATTAATTTTTAAAACTTAAGAAACATCCATGATGTGTCAGCCTGTTCTAGACACTTACAAACGTTACCCCACAGAATCTTAACACACCTTCTTCCTACCCTCACTTTACAGATTCAGAAATCAAAGCCCTTTGAAAGGGCTTGTGAACACTAAGTGCAGGGAGGGAGTGCATCATTTCCCATCCTCTCTAGAAACACTTTCTATAGCAGTCTGTCCTGGGTGTATCTTGTTGCTTCGATTAACGTCAAGGAAGGCAGGACTGTTTCTCCTTCGGCCCAGCTTTAGTATTCCAAATGAAGACATTCACACCCTTCCAGTAAGACATGTCTGTTGTGTCCTCCATGGCGAACACAGCATTGTAGTCAGCCCAGTGCTTCCCAACTGGGGTGCAGGGGGCCCAGAGCTTGGGGATCTGAGTCATGCTGAGTCATCAACAAGCTGCAAAGATCCCAGCTAGTGAGAATACTCAGAGTGGCCCATACACCCTCTCACTCAGAACAAAGAACCAATAATCCAACTCCAAACCAGTCTCTAGAAGATGACAGCAGTTAGGAAAAACCCTTTCAGAGCTTTTTTTTTTCCTTTGAGGAAATGTATAAAGACCACTTGTTGGGGCTATTAACATATGGGTTGGCTTCTAAGCCCAGGCCTGGCTAGGGTACATCGGTGCAGCACAAAGCATACTGTGAGTCACAACCTGAATGCCCTCCATTCCCCTCAGACACACCAGACTCCACTAAGACATACTAGCAATGAGCACAAAGAAAACTCCAAAGATTTTTGTGGTATTTCCTCTGCCCTCTACTGAGAAGTGCTTGTGATCAATTCTAGAAGTAAAAGAATTACTCACTATTCAAGACCCTACTGAAGTACTCAGGAAGACACCATTACAGAGAGAATTCACATTTTAATTCTGAAATCTCCGGGCTTTTGTCCTCTGAAACCACAGTCGTAATCCCAGGCTTAGGTGAGAAATAAGAAGGATGTATATGTGTGGGGGGAAAAAACAACCCCAACCTGGAGTTAAAAACAACAAGCACTGTGGAGGAGGAGAACACCAAAGAGAAGCAGAATTCTGCACAAATGTGAGGGTTGAAAAAGAGTGGGCAGATCCCCCCTTCCCCTGCTCCCTGTTTTCATGGATGAACTTGGATGCCAAACTCAGTGGCTTTTCTGCATAGCAAAGGATTCCTGAAATCTGGAGCAAGGCAGAGGAACCTACCTCCTACACCCCAGAGTGCGCAACCTAGAGTGCGGTGCTGGGACCACCCACAACCCTAGCTCTTGGGGAGTGACCTTCCCTTGGGAAGCTACACATAGTAGTCAGTCAGTGAAGGCAGAAAAAACTCCAGGAGCCGCAGAATATCCTGGGGCTAAGATGCCTGCAAGACAGCCTCAGCCAACTTCCGGGTGCCACAGCTTCTAAGAAAGCTGCTGCACCCTTCTCAGTCCCAAGGGGCACCTCGGAATCCTGTGGGGGTGGAGGGAGCTAGAGCTGATCCTGGCCCACCCACGCACTGCCCTTTCCGTGTGGAGTGCAGAGGAATGGAGACCTGTTTGAAACTGCAGGGGGACTTAAAATAGAATCTAATCATTACCCGAGCTGGAGCAGGGCCAGGACACCGGGGCTAACATGACTAATTTGTCAAGAGATACCTCCCAGCGCTTCCTTCTGTGGTCTTGAGACAGGGCAGGCCCCGTTGAGTCCCCAGTGCCCCCTCAACCCCCAAATCCTATGGGGGCGGGGGGTCCCCAGCATCAGCAAGACTGCAAGCATTTCTTGATCACATGCGTGTTCACAAGCTTACACGTGTTCCCAAAAGAAGGGCCGCAGAACTGGGAAGGTAATCTTATAATTAAAGGAAAGCCTGTTTTTCAGGAAAATCTCTACCATGGGGAGACCTTACCTCTGGGAAGCCAAGGTCAGCCACAGCTCAGGCATCACCTGCTGGAGCTCAGTTAATCACCGGGTAGGGCCGGGCTCTGGATTTCAGGACACACCCAACTATGTGCCATTCCCTTTCTGTTCTCCGATAGCCTCTGAAAAGAAGGCTGTTTCCTTTGTTCGGGAATATTCATTCAAATTCCTTTCTAAGGCCCACGTTACACAAACGCAGGGCAGCAACCAAAGGAGGTTCACCTGTGATCAAGTTTCTTGGTTTTTTACAAGAGTGGTGACGAGGGATCACCCCAATTAGGAGAAATCCTACCCAGCTTCCCTGTTTCTTCCCTTAAATTCCCCTATAAATACAGAAACCAGATGCTACTGTAAAATGTGCATAATGGATCCAGTTTAAATAAGGAGTATCTTAGGGTGGGGGCTACGAAGGATGCACAGCAGCAGCAGCAGGGTCTGTTTTGAGAACTCTTACCACATTAACCCAGGCCACAAACATGAAAATCTGGGTCCTAGCCTACTGAAAAAAAGTACCAATATGACCACATAAAACACTAAGCACTGGGAAAGCTATCCACGTAATCCCTGCATGTGTGCATGTATATGTGTGCCTGTGTGTGGTGGTGGTGGTGGAAGGCAAGGGAAAAATGGGGATCTAATCTTGGGGTGGCATGGCAAAAGCACTCCTACACATCCCCAAGTCTTAGTCAAAAGCCAAACTGAGCCCTGATCAATGATAGAGAAACCAGAGCCAGTAGGGTTGGAAGGAGCTGGAACTTCTGACTCCCTTACTTACATAACTAACTCCCCTCTCAGTTTCTTCATCTGTAAAGTAGTTGACTGCCAACTCTACCCTTATGAGGACTTGAGAACGACCATGCTGACTTTGCCCTATCAGTCTATTTGAAGTGCGGGGTCTGCTTGCCCGAGATCACAACCAGAGAATTTTTCTTCGGCCAGTGGGAGCCTAGTGACCACAGTGCCTGCCAGAGTTTCCAATCAGAAGCCTCACTGTGCTAATCATTCACCTAAAAAATGCAGTAAATTTAAAACGGTCCAGGAAATGATGTAGTTACACCTCCTTGGCATTAGGCAGACTGGACCCCCGCAGCTGCAGGCCTGCCCAGGACAAAAGCCTCCGGAGGGAGAAGGAAGTGGATGCTGGGGGGCAGGATCCATTTCTATCATTTGAATGATGTCCCCTGGCTTCAGATTTAAATGTGAAAAGGTGAAGGATCTAAGGGAGGGTGTTTCTGGGGAGTGTCAGGTACGCTAGGCCTACGGCTAGAGGAGAGAGGTGCATTGGCTGGAGGAGAGGGGTGCATTGGCTGGAGGAGAGGGGTGCATTGTGTTTTGGGGTCCTAGAACCCCGGGAGCTAGGAGGCCACTCGTTGGTCCTCCTAGCATAGTGGAGCAACCCCATGTCTGCACTCTGGACACTGCCAGGTGTGCCAGTGGCCTGCAACCTTTACCCATGCCCAATGTCTCCCCCTCCTCTCACTGGAAGGTTGCACAGGACCTCAGAGGAGAACCTAGTGTCTCCCAGGCAGAAAGCAGGGGATCCCCACTATCCTGGGCCTACACCAGACTTGAAATGGGAGGAAAACATCCTCTATGACTTGGGGGAGGCAATTCGGTTATTTCTTCCTCAAATAAAAAGGGGATTATTCTATTTTCCCGGCTCACAGGAGCATCGTGAAGATTAATGACTGTGAAATGTTTTAAAAATCAAAAACATTCCTAGATTTTTTTTTACTCTCAAGCACTTATATGTGTGTACTGATACAGGCACAGCCAAGTACACCCTGTCAACTGCTCTCTAAAGAGACATTAAGGAATGCAGGTAGGGAAATAATTTCTACTGGGCCTCCATCCTGAGCTGCCTGCTATGTCTCCAAAGGTGAGATGGGACCCAGCCAGGGTACAGAGCACAGGTGATCATCTGGAGGAGGAAGGGGAAAACTTATCATCACCCAGACTGAGAAGACAGTGTGGCCACATCCTCTTAGCTCAGGAGGCAGGTGCTCCATGGCTTGCTTGGGCCTCTGCTGGGTTGTCCAGTGTCTGGGAGACCTTAGCCATACAGGGTCCTAGGGTCAGGCAAGCACTGCTACTGCTTCTGGCCCACTGTTGGCCTGGCAGCTCCAACAGCAAGGTCTCCCTGGTGAACACTTCCTCGGAGGAAAGAGACTGGACCCAGGACACTGTGGGTGGGGAAGAGCACCCCTAATCCAGGCTGAACATTCTCAGTCCTGCCAACTGGTCCAGAGGTATGGTTTCTAAAGGCCCAATCCAATGTTCCACATGCTCTAGACACACTCCCGGTGGGCAGGCCCACTGCTACAGTGTGCAGATGCCCAGGAGCCAAATGACCACCTTACTCTGGCCCACCTACCCCTGAACAAGCAGAGGATAATTGACCAAGTGACCACATTAAGACCATCAGCAACCAAACAAAGTCTCACAAAGGCTTTCTGGGCCTCTTCCTGCAGTAAAAGACCTTAGTTTGCTCTGTCCTCCATGCCTTATCCCTTAGTCCACCACACTTCTCTCCACACACACACACACACACACACACACACCTGTGGCAGGTACAACAGTATCGCTTTCAGGCTTGACTCTGGCCATTATCCCTAAAATTCTTCATTAGACTCAATATTCAGGTAAGATTTTTTTTACACTACCACAAATGAAACATTGACCTCCATGACCTAGAGGTACAGCTCTTTCCAGAGAAACTTCCTGGGAGTCCAGTGACACCAATAATGAAGTTTTTGTTTGTCTTGGGTTTGGACAGATTGCTGGAGGCCAGATTTCAGGCTTGGCTGGAGCACAGCAGTGATTAGGTTGAGTTTACAAGGCCTGAGCTAGCCTGGCACTGCAGAGACAACCCCCCCACCCCAGCTGCAGCCCATGGCCCTTGACATGCTCTCCTCCCAAGGTTCTGCCTCAAGCAGGCTGAGATGACCAAGTGACGACCACTATTTCCTATCAATTCTTTGGCTTGGCAACAGTTTCATTTAAGGCATAACTAAGGATTTGTTTAATGCAAGCAGTACATTTCTACTAATCAGAAGCATTGGGAAAGTGTACTTCTTTTTGTAGTTTGTAAGTGGGAAGGATTTTTAGAAGCACAAAGGATGAAAAGCACTACCCTTCCCTACTCCCAGGACTTTCCCGAATTCATAGAAACCAACATAGTCAAAGGCAAGCCTGGCCACCAGGGTCAGAAAACAGCAGGAATTCAGGTCTCACATCCTTTAAACACCACGAGATGAAGTCTCTATTACTACCTGTGACGGAAGTCACAACTCCCTATACAACCAAAATCACCACTTGCCCTATTAATGAGAACCCAACCATTTTATCAGGTTTTTTTTTTTTTTTTTTTTTTAGTACAAAACCTACTCTACGCAACCATCTGTTAAATCTAAGTTAGGTACACAGCTAAAACAGATTTCTAAAGCATTCACTGAAGGGGCTAGGCTAAATATACTCGGGAACTGTGACTGGCCTCCGAAGTTCTAACCAACCGTACACTGCTGAGTATTAGTGCAGACCCAGGCTCCCACACCTATAATCCCAGCACCCTAGGAGGCTGATGTTCACAAGTTCAAGCCCCACCTGGGTTGAGGATATAGCTCAGTGCAAAGGCCCTGAATTCAATTCCTGGTACTGGAAAAAAAAAAAAAATTATAACAGACAGCAAGCAGCCCCAACAGTGTGTTAAAAGCAAGAACAGTGGTGTTAAAAGCAAGAAGTAGGAATCTGAGACACCTGGGCTATAGTTGGGCCTACTTGGCCCTCAGGTCCCAGGTGGAACCAGAAAGGATGTAGGAGGTGACCAAAAAAAAGGACCAGAGAAGCCTTTCAAAAAGGGCAGCAGCTGCACCACTGAACTCTACTTGCAAAGATGCATTTTGGGGGCACAACTCCCTAACACCAACAGATGAAGCAGTACATTAAAACAAATAAAACAAGAACAAAAACAACTTCTTCCTGTGACTTAAGATGCCTCAGTTTCTGAGGTTGAATTTATTTCTTCATATCAAATTTCAAGGGAGTAAAGGTTTTTTCCACATTTTCCTGGAAGAATTCTACTCTCTGCTTTTGGAATCCTTCTTCTAAAATGCAGAGTATTAAAGCATCCCCAAGCAATCCAAAAAGACCACCTTTTAACAAAACTGTGGAAAGGAGGCAGGCCAAATTTCCAAGCCGGCCCAAGACGCTGAATGCCACGCTGGTTCCCATCCTGGTTGCAACTCTGGCTGGTTCTGTGCTCCAGCAGTTTGGAGAATGAAGGCCAAACTGCCCCCTTGGCTCCCATTGTCAACATTCCACACAAACAATGGCCTGGCTCTCTCTCCATTGTACATTCTGTATTCATTTGTGAATCCCCCCCCCTTTAACACAATTTGTAAAGCCCTTCTTTTCACAGGCTAAGTTCTGAAAGCCCAAGTGCAGCCATAATTTAGACTTTCAACATTAATAACGACAGCTAAAAGCAAACTCCAGATTATGCTCAAACATTAATTTGTGAATATCATTAGAGTCACACTGATGGCTTTTGGTTACTCTCCATTAAATCACGATCAAAAGAACCAATGAACACCTTAGAAATGGTTCTGAAGTTTTTAGCAATTGTTAAGCATCATTTTCCAAACCCAGAGATTTTTTAAGTCTTTGATACATATTCCATCAAATCCAGACCTGAATAAAAATTAATTTCAAAAGATAAAGAAGGGGGTGAGAAGGCTTACATTTTCTCCTTCCTTCCAGGGGTGCTGTAACTTTAACTGGCAGTTGAGTAAATTAGGACATGCTTACCAGCTGTAAGGGGGAAAACTGATAGCTGCCCAGGCAGTGCAGCCTTGGAGACTCTATCCATTCCAGTATTCATGTGCCTACTAAAACTTTTCAGTAGGCAAAATCCTCACAAGCATTCCTCAGCTAGCAATCCTCGGGAAGACTCCTGGGGAACAGGATACCCCGATATTTCACCAAATGGTGTCCCGTCTGTTACATAAAGGGCTTCTTTGTAAAGGATCAAACTGCACTCCCATTTTTTAATTGCTACAAAAATGTGTTCTACCCTCTGTAATGGAACTATCACTCCAAGGTGGAAATATTACCTGAGATGTGCCCTGCCAAACAGATAAATTTACCTTCCCAATTGTGTGCTGCATGAATACATATTTGGGGCCTGTATCAGGGACCTGGGACACTTGGGCAGCTGCTTTTCACTGAAGGAGCCAGGCTACACATAACATTAAAATGACGGCCCCTCTACATTGAAAGGACAGTGGTTAAAAAAAAATGACAGTGGGGGCCACCATTCTACCATGGCTGTAAACTCTTCAAAATTTTTCCATTTAAGGGAAGCATTAAGTGCACAGAATATAACTTTGCCTTCAAAAATGATTCATGATGTTAGTGATCTGTTGGTAAATGGCATTCTGGTGCGAGATCTCAGCAGGGCCTCAGAGGTGTCCTTTTCCTTTTAATAAAGGCATCTCAAGGATTTCACATAACAAGAGCCACCCTGAGCTCCTTTTTAGTATTTTAACAATCCCCAGCACTATCACTTCTAAATCTGGTGCACAGCTCACTCAGTACTCATTGTATACACTCACCACCTGCTTACCTAGTAGGTAACCGTGAAAAAGTTGCAAATTGGTGTTGTAGTTTGTGACTGCTATTTGTTTCACTTAATCTCTCACTAAAACACTTCACAGATTTAGGAATAAGATTGGTATTTGGAGTTTTGTAAAGTCGAGAGTGAAGTTATTGATTATTCCCTGGAAGGGTAACTGATGGACTAGTTAATAATTACTCAGCTAGCAAGTTTTACTGTTTCATCTTGTGTACAGGGTGAGATTAACAATGCCAGAGAAGGCGAACTGGACTCAGTAGGGACAGGAACAGGTGTGCCTCAGTCTTAAAAGGCCAAAATATTCCACAAAGTATGCCACTGGTGTGCTTTTACAATGGCAGTAGTTTTTATTTTTAAGTAGCCAGAAGTTTTTACTTTCTTAATTTTAAAGAGACACACTTTGCCAATATCTCTTCTCTGAGTCAACTCATGCCCACCACAAATATTCCAACTCATGCCTACCAAGGAAATGCATTTGGGGCACAAAGAGGTATTTTGGTTTTTTAAATCAATTTCCCAAAAAGGTACTTCACCTGCCCCTCCCCCTCAAGAACACCCATTCAAGGGTCAGTTTCAAAGATCCCAAGTGAAATCATAAATAACTCACAGGGCTCACCATCCTCCACTCCCACGTATTAAGGCACCATTACAAAAAGGAAGGAGTAACATACTCTTTTAGTCTACCTATCTTCCCAAACAGGTCAAACGCAACTAGAAAACATCTTGTCAGGTTCCAAACAAGCTCCAAGCCCACGATCTTCTAATTCTCTCTAGTAACTGCTTTCCACAGGGACTTAACTGGGGTCCCTACCCTGGGGCACAGAAAACCAATCAGCACCATAAATTCGTCTTGCCTAACCCTCTACCCTAGAACAAGAGCAAAGTGGGGGAGGAGGTGACCCAACAGCAACACACTAAGCCCCTCAATGCTCTACAGAAATATGCTGGCTTATTTCTTTTGTTTGGTCATGTTATACTTGATCAAGTGTGAACGATTAAACTGGTTTCATTAAAGGCAAGTGCATTCACGGCTAACATCCAACTTCAACGGCAACTGTAAGCATATTCTGCAAGAGGGAGGGCCCGCTTCTGGCTTGAAACCTACCATCTCATTAACTTTTCTTTTGGGGGCAATAAAAAGGGCAAGGCGGGGGGGGGGGCCTTCCAGCAGTGTCAGAAAGCCATACAAGAGGATATTCAGGGTTTTAACTTTAAAATAGACCCAGCTACTTAGAAAATAAAAAGAAATCTTGTTTCAATATTAAAGCTGCTCTGACATAAAATGTAGAATTAGCATTTAAAATATTACTTTGTAATTGCTTCAAGTACTCTTTGAAATCAAACGATTATAAAAACAAGACCCTTTAAACTCACACTACTTGGAAGCGTAAAGGATTTATAAAAATAGGTTTAAAAATAGAATTCTCCGAAGTACGTGAAAACTAGCTCTACTTTGAGAACTCTGGGGCAGAACAGCAGTCTGAGGGGCTAAACATGAGGTAAGTCTTCAACTGTCTGAACCCCAGCACCTAACAAGGTGAGGTATTACGTCAAAGTCTTAAGGCTTCTTGACTCTATAAACTTCCCCCAAAATACAATGTCCCCTCAAAATTACTCATATCAGATAAAAATATACGTCTCTACAATATCCAACAGAATTGCAAATAAGTCACTTAGAATTTTAAATTTCCAATGCATATTTATAGAATACAATTCTCTTGTCTATCTCTCAAGCCACTCGGATCTGACTCTCTAAGAACTTAACCTGATCGCCAATATTTAAAGAAAAAAAGGGAGGAATACAGATCTGTTTACCCCAGGCAGGGAAAGGGAGCTCGGTGTGACGACGTAGGCCAGTCAGTAGCCTCCACTACGAGCACGCTGGCAAGCCGGGCATTTCTACGAAAAATTCATCCCTCCTCCCCTATAAAATCCGAAACGTGGGGTCCCCCAGAGGCAACTGCTGGTTGGGCCACCTCCGGAAAAGTACGGGGGATGGGGACGATAACCAGGAACATTCGCGCGCACACGCACACTCCGTGTCCGCGTCGCCCGTCGCCGGCGGAAAGCGAGCCACGGGAGGCAGGGAGGCAGTGTGCGCGCAAGTGTCTCGGCGCGGCCCGCGGTCACCGCGCAGAGCTCTCGGGCCCGCGGCCTCCGAACCCAGGGCGCGGCGTGGGCTGCGGGAGACCAGCCATGCCGCTGGGCCTCCCCGCCGGAGAGAGGCCTGGATGCGCCAGGCGCCCGCGCTCCTCAACCCAACTCGCCCGGGGCATCAAGGAGCGCGAGGGAGAGAAAGAAAGGCGCTTCCCTCGGCCGCGCGGGTCCGTCCGGCGACGCGAAGGACAAGAAGGAGGAGGCGCCCTTGGCGGCCCCTGGTTACCCCTGCGCCACGCTGGGTCCTTGCAGCCCTGGGCGCGCCCCAGCCAGCCCCTCCTGCAAAACTTTTTCTTTTTGGTTCGCCCCACCCGAAAAGTGCAGCCCGGGCGGGGGAGGTGAGGGAGGCGCGCGGGCCAGGCTGCCGGCGGCGGCTGGCGGCTGGCGAGGAGGAAGTGGTGCCCGCGGGAGCGCGGCCGGGCAGAGGAAATGCCCGGCCCGCCCGGCCCCCGCCCGCGCCCGCCGCCCGGCCCGCCCAGGCCCCCCGCCCCGGCGCGAGTTTGGCGGGTCGAGCCCCGCGCGGCAGTGGGGGCAACCGCGGCGGCAGCAGATGTGGCCCGGCTGCCCGGAGAAGCCAACAATGCCGGTCTGGCAAAACAAAAGGGTTCCACTTCGCCTCTTTCCCCGTCTTTCACTTGGGCTCTTGGGGCGCTGCGCGGGATCCCCGGCTGGCAGGGGCCGCGCCCCCAGGGGCCCGAGCCGCGCGCTCCCCGACTTCCTAGCGGACCCTCGTCTCTCCGCCTCCCCCAGCCCCCGCCTCGCAGGCGTAAGGCCCGCCGCACCCCGGCGTGCTCGGACTCCCGGTCCCTAGGGATCCGGCCGTATTGTCCCCGAGGCGCAGCGCGCCGCACACTCGGCCTGGGTCGCCAGTGGCCCCCGCGCACTCACCCACCAGGCTCGGGGACCAGGACTCGGGGACGCCTAGGAAACCGTCGCCGAGACACCGCCGCCGCCGCCGCCGCTGCCCTCCGGACGCCGCTGCGCTCCGGGTTTTTCTTTCCTTTTTTTTTTTTCCCCAATCCTGATGGGAAGGAAGGTGACCGCCTACTTCGCATTCATCAACTCTCATCACAACAAAAATCCTGGCGCAAACGGCGGCCAGCGGGCGCAATCGGTGATGGGGGGTGGCGGGCGGGGACCCCTGGGCCAGCGTCCAGCCTTGGACACCGAGGGTGGACGCGGGGCCAGGGGCGCGGACCTAAAATGTCCTCGGTTGCCGGCTCCGTGTCCTTCGTCCTCCTCCTTCTGGAGTGGCGCAGTGAGGCGCGGGCACGGCGCCCCCAGCCCGCGGCCGCAGGTGGGGCGGGGGCGGGGGCGCCCCGGTCCTCCCCTAGGGCCCCCTTACCTTGTCCAGGGCCGCCAGCGTCCACGACGAAGGGCGCCCACCCGGGAGGCGGCGGCGGCGGCAGCGGCTCCCGCACCTCCCACCCCACCCGGCGGCGGTGGCGGTGGCGGTGGCTTGCAGCCCCCCCTCAGCGCGGCATGGCTCCCGGCTCCGTCCCTCGCTCCTCTGGCCGCCGCCGGCTCCTCCGGGCTGCTCCCGAGCCACCTTAAAATGACACACGCACACAGGGACACACACACAAAAACTTAATCTCTCCGGCT
This sequence comes from Dolichotis patagonum, assembly GCA_004027295.1. NCBI lineage: Eukaryota > Metazoa > Chordata > Mammalia > Rodentia > Caviidae > Dolichotis > Dolichotis patagonum. Next base: position 58,720 of record PVJX010004087.1, on the reverse strand, counting down.
CCCCGCCCCTCCCCCTCCCGCCCTACCCTCCCTCCATACCCCTCCCTTCCCTTCCTCCTCCGCCCCTCACCGCCGAGCCTCTTCCTACTTCCACACCCACCCCACCCCCTTCCTCCGCCCACCCAGCTCCTGATCCCCCCACCCTGGTCCCGGCCGCGCGTCCTCCCTCCAGCCCGCAGGCCGGCTGGGGCTGCGCTGAGGGTCCCTAGCCCGCCCACCCCGTGCCGCGCTCACCCCCAAGAGGATGCCGATTCCAACTTGGATCGGGGGAGGGAACGTCCTGGATGCCGAGCACTCCCGGCTGTTTGCTCTTCTTTATTTGTTTTCTTCTCCGGGAAAGGAGGAGGAAAACGGAGAGAAAAGGAGAGGGAAAGAAGCGGCACTGGCCGCGTCTGCCTGCGCCCACAGGCTGCGCAGGAGCGAGGCGGGAGTCGAGGTGAGGGTCGCCGTTCACTCACTCCACGCTTTTTTTTTTTTTTTTTTTTTGGCAAAGGCGGGGTCTCTTTGCAAACCAATGACACAACCCCACATGGGCCGGTCTCGCCCCCAACAGATACTCCTCACTACAAATCGGCTCTCTCGGGGGATTAGTGGCTGCGAGAAAGTGCACATAGGCGCGGCGGCGGGCAGTCCCCACCCCGCCCCCGGCACGGCCCCGCCCGGGAGGCTCTCGGGAGGCGCTGGAGGCCCCAGTAGCCGGGAGTGGGGTCCCGCCGTGACTGCCCGGAGTCCGCCCTCGGCTCGCCCTCCTTCCTCCTCCGCCCCTTCCACGTGGGGCCCGGGGCGGCCGGCCACGTGGGGGAACGCGAGCCTGGGCGGGCCTCGGCGCGGCTCCCCAGGGTGGCCTCGGCCCTGGAGGGCCCTCGCCAGTCCAACGGAGCCAGCCTCCCCGCTTCCTGGCTCTGCAGCTCCAACTTCCTCCTGGGCTGCGGCGCGGGCCGCTCCTGCCTGAGCTGGCCCGCGGGGTCAGACGCGGGGCTGCCACAGGGGGCATTGCGCGCCCCAGGCGGACCCGCGAGACCGTGCCCGAGAGGCGGCGGTGGCTGTGAGTGTGCGCGCTAGGGCCCTGTGTGCTGGAACTTGCGGCCGTGTATTCCCTACAAGAGGCAAAACATTTTTACCCATTTAAAAAAAAAAGTTCCTTCCTGTTGTCTGGATCTCGCTGGAGCTATTTTTAAAGGCTCATTTGCCATGGATCGGATGCCCGAGCCTCGCGGGACGGAGGCGCGCTGGGGCCTGGAGGGTCAGGCCCCTGGGCTTTCGCGGCGCCCTTTTGCGGACCGAGCCCACCTGGTATTGACGTCGTGCGGTTTGGAGTCTGGACAGCAAACGGGGAGCGAGGCCCAGCACCGGGACTGGATTCCGTGCCGTGACCTGAGACATCCGAGCGCGTCTCCCGAAGGGAGCTGGCGGCCGCGGGCGCAGAGGCTGTTCTCCTGGCGCCTGGGGGCCTCCCAAACTCACTTCTATTTCCCTGACTTCCACCAGGTATCCTCCAAGACACTCTGGGAATAAACACTACTCTTAAGCTCGATCTGCTTAAAAACCATATTGAGATGTTAGGAACTGGATTGAGATGTTGAGAAAGAAAAGCACAGAGAGGGGTCTGAGGTTGGGCTTTTGAAGGCTGCAACAACAGCCATCCCGTGAGCCAAGTCGCTTAGTGTGGCCTCCTCTGTCCCCGAGATGCCCACACCCTGTGAGGCCTGAGAAACTTACAGCCTGAGGCGGGGAGAGGCCGCTGGGCTGAACCCCTTTTGCGCCCCAAAGAGCGCTACACTAGGCCTCTCAGTCTTTTATCTCTGCTTGTTTGCTAAAGTGCACCCAGATGCCGCCTGCCTGCCAGGCAATGCAGGAACCCTGATTCTATTATTGTTTTATAATTAAAACAGATTTTAAAAGTCGAGTGACGACCTGTCTCCTCTGATGACATCGTGGGCCCAGGTCTTACTCTCTGCTGGTAACAAAGATTTTAAAGCACTTTTTTTTTCTTTCTTTTTTTTTTTTTTTAGCATGGGCCTAATAACGCGGGAACAGACCAGCTATGCCACTGAACGTCTGTCATTACTCATGAGAGAATTCCCAGTCGTATGTTCCCAGTTGTCTCCATCTTTTTGCGACCCCTGAGTCCTTACGCACTTATTCTCAGTGCTCCCTTCTCCCCACCAGCTTTGCCTCAAGGTCATGATGCCTAACCCTTGCGCATACTGATCCCATTTACCCAAAGACTACCAGGATACTTGTTCCTGCTTTTTGGAGTTTCTTGGCCATAAACTACAATAACTATACGTATATATTTTTCTGCTTTATTTTGCACAAGATCTTTAGTGCTAAGTGTTGTTCTCATGGAGAAAGAAAAAAAAGCTGGTTTTCCATGTCACTTGTTCAATTTTCATGCCTTCTAGAGTTTGAAATCTGCCATTGAAAATACAATCTTTGTTTTGAGAACATTGTAAAGAAGACATCTTCAGAGCCAAAAATTATTTCTTGCTGAAGCTTGACACTCTGCATTTTAAAATATAGAGATCAGTTGCCTCTAACACGTGAATAATTTCAAGCTCTACTTGTTTTTTTCATGATGTTGCAAACAAATTATCAAAAATCCAAATAAAAAATAGGCAAAGACTCCAATAGACATTTCTCCAAGGATGATATACAAATAGCGGATAAATCCATGAAAAAATGTTTGCCATCACTAGTCATTAGGGAAACGCAAATCAAAACCATAAGATACCACTTTATGTCCACTTAGATGGTTATTATAAAAAAATCGGAAAACAGTGTTGATGAAGATGTGGAGAAATGCAAATTCATGTGTTGCTGGTGGGAAGGTAAACTAGTATAGCCACTGTGGAAAGCAGTCTGGCAGTACCTCCGAAAGCTAAACATAAAATTACCATGTGATCCAGGAATTCCAGCTGCATATGTGCTCAAAAAATTGAAAACAGAGACTCAAATGGGTTGTATCTGCCCCTGTGTTTATAACAACACTATTCACAATAGCCACAAGGTGGAAACAACCCAGAAAACTCTGTGTGCAGTGTGTAGTGGTGTACATCTGTAATCCCAGCACTCAGGAACTGAGGCAGGAGGATTGCTGTGAGTTCCAGGACAACCTGGGCCACATGGTTCAAAGCCAGCCCAAACAGAACTATATAACAAGACTCTGTCTCAGAACAACAGAACAAAACACAAGTATCTGTCATGGGATGAATGATAAGCAATATGTAGTATATCTGTACAATGGAATAGTATTCAGCCTTAAAAATGGATGAAGCTCTGACACATGAGACTATGGCTGAAGCTTGAAAACAAAACCAGACACAAAAAGACAAACAACGTTTAATTGTACTTATGGGAAGTAAATAGGTAAGATCATGAAAGTACAACAGTGATTACCCAGGACCAAAGGGAAGTCAATGTGCACTTACTCGCTGATGGCCACAGAGTTTCTGTTTAGGATGATGACAAAGTTCTGGAAACTGTTGGTGGCGAATGTGCCCTTACATCAAACCAAACACTTAAAAATGGCGACTTTTATGTCACATAGATTTTGCCACAATATAAAAAATTTGCAAAATCTCTTAGTACTTTCAGATATATTATTTCTAAAAATATTTTTTATTTTTCTTTCTTTGTTTTGTTTTTTGAGACAGTTTTTGTTTTGTTCTGTTCTATTTTCCAGACAGGATATAACTCAGTTCAGGCTGGCCTTGAACTTGCTATGATCCTCCTGCCTCTGCTCCCCACCATCACTCCCAGTGAGTGCTGGGATTATAGACATGTACCTTTTTGGTAAGACGAATGTTCTTCAGTAAGAAAAACGTTAAGACAAACTGCTTTAGAATATTATGTGAGTCAATTTAAATTGTGAATACCACTGAGAAATTTGTCTGTCTTACCTTTCTTTATATACTATAGCTGTAAGGGCCAGGGATGCAGCTTAGTGGTAGAGTGGCTGCTTTCCATGTGCAAGGCCCTGGGTTCAGTTCTCAGCACCACAAAAATACACACATATGCATGTACACACACGTGTATATACTTGTGCCTCTAATAGTGTACTGAAATGCTTGTTTTTCAATACTCCACAATCCCTTCCAATCTGAGCCTATTTAATTGTCAGGCTGAATTCCTAATGTTTCAAAATGGCCTCTGACAGGCACAAAGCAGGTGAGTTGTAAAAATAACAATAGCAGTGATAAATAGCACAGACATTTGTCCTTGACTTGCAACAGTGTTCAGCAGTGTGCTCAGCACTTGATAAATATCTTTGATCAACACAGCTGCCCCTTAAGAAAGATATTAATATTATCTCCATTTTACTGATAAAGAAAACTGAAAGTCGGAGACTGGACATGATTTCCCCAAGGCCACACTGTTGGTGAGTGAGGAGCTAAGTTTAGACCCCTATGCCAACACTGATCCCCTCCATTCTAGAAGGGTTTCTCTTTATATATCCATGCTATTAATATAGCTCTAGAAAAGGCAAATGTTATTTAATTTTGAGATATATGTTTAATGTCATCTTACTTGATTTTTTGTTCTCATTTGTTTAGTGATGAGCTGTCAATCTAATCTTTAAAGAGGGGAAAGGAAACACTGAGAATTAAAATGTGTTGTCAGAAGCTGATTTTTAAAAAAGACAAGACAGAAGCCAGGCACAATGGCACAAGACTTAATCCCAGCTACTTAGGAGGTTGAGACTGAAAGATTGTGAGTTCTAGTCCAGCCTGGGCAACATGATGAGACATGTTTGTTTATTCTCAAAAATAAACAAAAAGACAAGGACTGGCATAGTATGGTGGATTATAAGGCCCCGGAGGATCAATTTTGGAACAATGACAAAAAGCCCTGATGATAAAGTAGGAAATAAATGATTAATGACCTGAAATAAGAGTCTTACTTAGGTGTTTATATTCCTGAAGTAACATAAAGTATTCACAAAGGATGCATCTAATACTTTTTATAAAATATCTGTAAGCACTTTTCCCTGATTGTTTGGGTTAAGTTCAAAATACTAGTTTTTTTTCAAGCATTATCATTAATCAAGTGGTAGGAATTTGAAATTTCCACGCTGCACTCAGATGTATAGAATACGCTTTTTTTTTCCCTTTTAAATTCTAGAGAATTCAACTCATCTGCCCAGGTACTTTCATTACACACGTCTTTGGGTATTGACAGTTAGCTCCCTATCAAAGTGGTCTCTCCTCTGGCTCCAGGAGTTTCCATTCTGTTTCTGTGTCTAGGTACCTGAATTTGGGGTTCAGGTGGAGGTTCTGGGGAAGGGGTCCTAGGTGTTGAGAGGTCTGGCCTGGGGGAGGCCCAGGGCTACAGGGTGAGGGCAGGTATAATGCCATAGGTGTGACTGTGCAGACAGGGCCAGAGCACAGTGTCTGGGGACCCAGCCACTCCCTGCTGGCCAAGCCAATACCACTTACCTCTGAGACGCTGCCATGTCCCCTACAAACCCCACTGCAGGGTCCTCCAGCAGGGCTGCCCATCCCCATGGACACATGGTACCTTCTAACATCCACCTGCGTTCTGTGTCCCCTCGAAGCCTTAGGTTCCATCTAGACCATATACATGGGCATGGGACACTCCTATCACAGGCCTAGAGTCCAGACCCTGCCCTCTGCCCCCCACGAAGGGGAAGGGGAAGAGCAGGCAGCCAGAGGTAGTCCAGATGCTTCATCAGTCCCTGGGAATTTCTGTCATCTCTACTCTGCACTTTACCAAGTGAAAATGAAGGCATTTCTCTTGAAGAATTAATGCATTTTCTTTTCTTTTCTTTTCTTTTCTTTTCTTTTCTTTTCTTTTCTTTTCTTTTCTTTTCTTTTCTTTTCTGTCTGTCTTTCTGTCTGTCTTTCTTTCTTTTGTATCAGGAATCAAACTCAGGATCTTGCACTTGCCAGACAGGCACTGTGCCGACAGCTATATTCCCGGCCATGGGTTTGGTTTTTTGTTTATTTATTTACTTTTACAATCCGGGGAATTGAACCCAGGTGCTTTGAACTAAACTACATTTTCAGCCCTTTTTAGTTTTTGAGACAAAGTCTTGATAAGTTGCCCAGGCTGGTCTTGAACTTGTGATCCTTCTGCCCCAGCCTCCCAGAGGCTGGGCTTGTTTTGAATGGATCATTAAAACTGTGGCACACAACTATATCACAAATTTCTGGGAGGCTGAGGCAGGGGGATTGCAAGTTTGAGCCTAGCCTGGTCAATTTAGCAACTAGAGACTTTGCCTCAAAAGCAAAAATAAAAATGGCTGGAGATGTAGCTAAGTGCAAAGGCCCTAGGTTCACTTCCCAGTACTGCAAAATAAATAAACACACACATATACAGACAGACATGCAATAAAATAAAAATCAAAATGCTTGGGGGTGTAGCTCACTGGTAGAGCACTCCTATTTGAAAAAAACCCTGTAATCCTAGCACTTGGGAGGCTGACACAGGAGGATTTCTGCAAGTGTGAGACCAACCTAGGCTACAAAGTGAGCTCAAGACCAGCCTGAATTGCATAGTGAGACCCTATATCAAAAAAAAAAAAAAAAAAAAGAAAAGAAAAGAAAAAGAAAAAAAGAAAGGAAACTGGGCACTGCGTCACAAGCCTGTAATCCCAGCACTCAGGAGGCTGAGGCAGGAGGAACACTGTGAGTTGGAGGCCAGCCTGGGCTACATAGTAAGTTCAAGTGTAGCCCGCACTACAAAGCAAGACGTTGCCTCAAAAAAAACCAACCAACCAACCAACCAACCAACAAAAGTCAAAGGAATAAAAAGAAAAAAAAGGGCAATATTTTCATATAATCTGTATTTGGAAAACAAATTTTCTTGTAATATAAATTGGGGAAGTAAACCTTAAAAACTCCCTTAAATGTGCAGAAGACACAAGAATTGCTTCCTAAAACTGAAACCACTGGAATGAAAAATTGTTGCAAGGAATTTTCAATTTCTATTTTTACTTTCTGATGAGCTGTACCACCATATATATGTTTTTACTATAATTATTATATTTTGGGGAAATTGTTACTAAATACACACAAAACCCAACCGTAGTAACATCCCAGACTTTGAGCCTGAGATGTTTTTTAGAGGAGGACGCAAATTGTCCCTAAGAGCAGTTTGTTACGTTTTGTAATGGTGAAATTGTGTGTGAAGATTTGATCTGTTTTATCGTCCTAGCTCCTGGGAGGTGCTCAGTATTTCTCGGACGAGTAGATGGATGGAAGAATAGATGGACCACTCAGTGAATGTATTTCAGGAGATCTGAGCTACTCAAAAGTTGTACATGCAAGCAGAGGAAGAAGAGAATGAGGTAAGCTTTAATTGAACTTATTAGCATTAGAATGGTAGGACTTAGGGGAGATATTTAACATTTTTAATCTTTATTTTCATTATTATTTTTATAGTTTCAAACAGTAAAAGGCTTTGGGCCTGATGGCACATTCTTGTAATTTCAGCCCTCAGGAAGCCAAAGAAGGAGATTGCAATTCAAGGCCAGCCTGGACTACATAGTGAACCCTGTCTTAAAATAAATGAATAAATAAATAAGAAAGAAATAAAATATATATCAATAAAAAGGCTTAGGGAAATGACATATAATCAACTCTTCAAAGGTTCAGAAAAAAATATGCATATAGTAGAGAACAATAAAGTGAAAGGAAAGTCTTTCCTAAAAACTGGTAGCCATGAAAATTCCTTGTACTATCATTTTTTTTCAGTGCCGCGAAATCAAACCCAGGGCCTTGCACACGCTAGGCAAGTGTTCCACCACTGAGCTATAGACCCAGACTCTCTTTGTCCTATTCTAGTAACTTATCTGTAAATCCAGAATTATTTCCTTTTTTTTTTGTACTGGGAATTGAACTCAGGACCTTGTGCTTGCCAGGCAGGCACTGTGCCACTGAGTTATATCCCCAGCAATCCAGGATTATTTCAAAACAGAGGTTATATATTGTTTTTGTTTCTTTGTGGTGCTATGGATCAAACCTGGATGTTATGTGGGGCTCTCTGCCCCCGAGCTACATCCTCAGCACCATCCCCCAAAAAGAGTAATAGGAAGAAAATACCTGCAGCTTCAGTGTGGGATACTGAATTTGCAAGGCCCTTGTTTTCTTCTTTCCGTTTAACACTGTGTTAATGGGGTGATATAATTCCTTCTCTGCTTCATACCTTCCCGACAGCAGTTTGATGTCTCCAGGAGCTGAGAGCCTATAAATAGCCCATGGGACAGACTCATGTCGCAACAGAGTGCCCCCCACCACAATGAAAGACCTTTAACCGAGGTTCTTATCTCTCTGTTCCCTATCTCTCCTATTTCATTTCCAGAAACTAGTGGTTGTAGAAAAAAGATAGTGGCCTCAGATAATAGTGGGTCATTTTACTGTAACCGTTTTGTGCAATAAAATGGACTAGTTGTGTGCACTTGAGTGTTTCAAGGGTCTGTGCAGGGAGAGTTCCTGGGAGCTGGACTTCACTGGATTGTCGTTCGCTTGGCTTGGCGGTTCAAGGTTCAGAACCACAATTACCTGAAGCTCTCAGTTGCCATCCTTAGTGGAGATGGGAATTTTGCCTCTACATCTGGTAGCATAGCTGTGTTTGTTATGGCCATAACATAATCACTATGTGATTCATAATTAATTTAATCATAATTAATTCTGTGGTCCTTTTCAACTATGTGTTAAAAATCCTATGCTCATGTCCTACCCAGTAAAGGGTACAGATTGGAGTGGTTAAAATGTTTACAATTTCAGGATTTAAGTGACATTTGGATTTAAGCCCAATACTCTTATTTAATTACACACACACACACACACACACACACACACACGTACGCACATGCAGTTTGAATTCTATTGAACCTCTGCTACTCAACAAACAATGAAGAGGGTCCTGCCCCATGCCTGGCTGAGAGTGGACCCTCAGTGCAAAGATTAACCCCAGTTGGTGGACATAGTACCTTCAAGAAGACAGCATCCCAGGGTAGCTGCATTGGCCTAAATATTACCTCATGTAAATCTCAAGGTAGGGATTCGGACTCCATAGTTTACTGTGTAAATGCTATAGAAGTTAGATGTGAGGCTGGCTTCAGAGACATGTGACCTGTATACTCCCACAGAGCCTGGTGCTCAAAAGGATTGCCCACTTGGCTCAGCTGACACATCATAAAATTCTTAATAATGTTGAACAAGAGGCATTCAGTTTGCAGGGTGTCCACAAATTATATATTTGGTTCTTTTTGTTTTGTTTTGAAAGAGGCTCTTGCTCTGTGGCCCAGGCTGGCTTTGAATTCCTGAGCTCAAGGGAATCTCCTGTCTCAATCCCCCGAATGCTGGGACTACAACCGTGCTTACTATGCTCAGCTTATATAGCTGGTTTTGATGAAGTATTTTGCCTAAAATCCCTCCGTCACTGTCTTGGTTACTTTTCTCATTGCTGAGGCAAAATACCCGACACCACAATTTAAAGGAGGAAAGGTTTATTTAGCTTGTAGAGGTTTATACACTTGCTCCAAGGCTGGGTGGCAGGGCAGATAGGTGTCGCAGAGGAGAAACAGTTCATGGAGGGAAAAAGGTAACAAAACAACAAGGTATGACCACAACTTTTTCTATCCCTTGTATCTTATCCAGGCTACTTAGGGCAGGTAGCCCTCACAGGCTTAATCCTAGTGCCCTTGATCCTAGCATTGAACCATGAATCAACCCCAGCATCATACACTCTAGCTCCAGTTATCTCAGAAAAAGCCCCACCTATGAGGCTGGACACAAGCCGAAACAGCCACCAAGCAGCATCTGATAGGGTGACAACCCCTCCAAGTTCACAGTAGTACCTCAAATGACTTGTGAAGCTAAATTAAATACTGGATAAAACAGGTTTCATCCTTGCACAGCAGGTCACAGGGTTCCAAACCTAGAAACCTTTATAGTAGCCCATGGAGTCAATGGAAGTCAACAAGACCCTAAAATGGCTCCCAGCCTCCTGTGAGGTCACCTTACATATCCAGTGTTGAGCCCTACCCGAGAAGTGCTAATTTTCCTATAGCTAGGCAAGCCCATGACACACCCCTTCAGATGTGTAAGCAGTGGTGACTAAGGCCAGAGTCACGCTGGTCACTGACATCACTCAGCAGGGTCAATGGTGAAGCCACGAGGGTGGGAACTCCCTCTAGGAATAGCCAAGCATGGAGCAGAGATGAAGTGGCTGGTTTTCCCTGGAGCTGACCACAAAGAAACACACATGGGAATCAAAATACACAAATGTTTAAATTTTTAGAAATGTATTTACTGTAAAAGACATAGTGTCATTAATTCCTCTAAAAATTCTCCCCTTTGCCCTGAACACATTTATCCTATTGTTTTTGCTACTTTTTGAAGCAGTTCTCAAGTCTTCATCTGTGAGTGTCTTTCTAGGTGTGATCAAATATCCAGTGAATGCTCCTGATGTGTGACATCCAACAGACAGGGAGGCTCATAAAACATTATGGTGAGTCCTCACTCACCTTATTTAGTGGATCTGGCACCGTGTGACTTTTGGCTGTTCCCCAAAGGCAAAATGAAAGGTAAATGTTCTGAATCGATTCAGGAATCAAGGTAGTCATGACAGCACAACTAAAGATACTCATGAAAGAGGACTTCAGAACTGCTTCAGAAAGTAGCAAGAACAGTGGGGTAAGTACGTTCAAAGCGAAGGAGAATATTTTGAAGAGAGTTGATGACAATGTATTTTCACTGAGATAATTTAAAAATTTTTAAACATTCACTGTATTTTTTTTATATCATACCTCATAATTCATCCCCAAGTAGAATTGATTTTAGTGTCCAAAGATCCTGGTGTAACCTACAGTTCAGTCACCTGTAAAATACTCTAATGCATCTAACTTGGATGAAGGTCTGCCCTCCCAGGGGAACTCTGTACTTTTTTTTTTTTTTTTTTTGGTACCGGGGATCAAACTCACGACCTCGAGCTTGCCAGGCAAGCACTTAAGCCACTGAGCTAAATCCCTGGCCCACTCTGTACTTTTAAAAAGAAATATATTTGTGTCTGCTTTTCCCTGAAAATCTATATATAAGATCCCTGTTTGTCAGGCAGATGGCCATAGGAACTCAAGTCACAGTTGTGACACAATGTTCATGGTGTCCTGTCTTGCCCCAGGAGGGTTTTATTATTTTCCGTTGTATGGCAGGGTCCTTGTATGTCACTGAAGGCGCTGCTAAGGTGGCACTGTTGGGTCACTTTCCAGGGCCTCCCAGCAGGCCAGGTGGACACCACAGGTTGAAACTGCAGCTCTCTGGGCCTTGAAGGCTGGTGCCGCTGTTGCTGCCCTGCCACCGGCTGCCCCCTGGGGCATGAGTGGGTGAGTGGACCTGGCCTTTGGCCCATGCGTCTCTGGAGACTTGCTCTGCCATTTAGTTTGCTCCAGGAAGAAATGAAGCAAAGCAGGGGTTTACTAGTTTTTATGTCTCCCACTCTAAGTCTTCATTTAAAGATTATTCAAATCTGTAGAAAAGTCAATTTAAATAGCGCAATGAATAACCACCCGAGCGCCTGCCGCATGTGTGAACTATTTATTTATATTTGCCATGATTGGTTCAGGTAACTTCCCCTCTCTATGTAGATACTTTTTCCTGAACCATTTGAAAGCAAGGTGCGGACACCTGATGCTTCACTCCTAGAGTTTGGATAAGTCCCTTGAAGGTCCAAGTGTCAAAGGCTTGGTCCGCAGCATGGCAATATTGGGAGGAGGTAGAGCATTTAAGAAGAGGGGCTAATTGGAGGTTTTTAGGCATTGAAGGTGCCTTGAGGGGATAGTGAGTGGCACCCCAGCCCTTTCTCTTCCCTTTTTTGCTTCCTGGCTACAAAGTGAGAGGTTTTGCCCCATATACCTTTCTGCCATACTGAACTACTTTATCACAGGTCCAAAAGCAAAGATTGATCATGAACTGGAATTTCTAAAACTATGAGCTAAAATAAATGTTTTCCTTTTATAAATTGTTTATCTGAGGTATTTTGTTATAGTGGCAGAAAGTTGACTACCATAACTCCTGAATACTTTACCATATATCCAAGAAAAAAGACCTGTGGAACCCTAATATCCTAGCACACTTACGAAGATTAGCAATACCTCTCAACACCGGGACTATAAATTAAGTGCTACTCAATGCATTGTCAGTATACTGCTGCCAATGCCTGGACTGTTTATTACAGATCAACACAGGCTAAATAGCAAGATTGCAAGATTGAGAGCAACATTTTAGAAACTTTCATTGCAATTTGTCAGAGTAATTTTAGATATGGTAAGTCTAATATTAAAAAAAAAGTCCTGGACTTGCATTTTGTACATTTTTCATTTTGTTTTCCTAGAAATTCACTTTTATTAGATTTTACAGAAGTGTCAGAGACACGCTGAAAAATAAAAGCTGTCTTCACCGCAGATGGTTTGAGACACAGTAGCTAATACCCAGACCATTTTCAGATGTTCCCAATTGTCCCAAAATGTCTTTTGCAGAATTTTTTTGTCTAGTAAGGGAGATTGAACCACAGGTGCTCTATCATTGAGCTATATTCCTAGCCCTTTTTGCTTCTTATTTTGAGATGGCTTTTGTTTTCTTGAGACAAGTTCTCACTATGTAGCAGGGTTGATCCTGAACTCACTATGTAGCCCAGGCTGCTTTTAAGATGGCCTTGCTAAGGTGCCCAGGTGAGACTCAAGCTTGTGATTCTCCTGACTCAGCCTCCCTCACCCTCCACCCTCCTCTTCTTCTTTGTCTTCTCCCCCTCCCCTTCTTCTTCTTTTTCTTGTCCTTCTCCTTCTTCCGCTTCCCCTTTCAGTTTTCCTCCTCCTCTTCCTCCTCCTCCTCTTCTTTCATCCAGGTTGCACTTGAGATTCACACCTCCATTTTGTGGTCACAGGGCCTGCCAGCCTCTCTCAGCTGGTGTTGGGCTGTCTTCTTGCTTCTCTTTGCAACCTGTGGGTGGGGCCATCTCTAAGCTAGAAATTTAAGTAGTGGGGCCCCGGATCAGGGATTGGTCTTCAGTTCTCTGAGGCCTATATAACATTACTGTTCATAAAGTAAATAAAATGTTAGCTCAGTGATCTGGCAAGTTATTTTCAGATTTGATAGGAATGGTTTCCTGATAAAGGAAAATTGTAACAAATCCATTGCATTTTTTACAGATATACTGAGTGTTATGGTTTATAGGTAAATGTCCCCCCAAAGTCTCATGCATTCACAAGTGGGGCTTTTGGAAGGTGATTGGATTATGGGGACTTGCTCTTAAGAGGTGGGGTCTGGTTGCAAGAGGTGAGTCACTGCTGTTCTGTCTCACCCCTATCTCACCCGTGCTCTTCCCTTGATCTCTCTCTATCTCTGTCTGCTTTCCACTGCCATGCTATGGGCAGTTTTTTCCTCTGCCATGCCACCCTGCCTTGGAGCCGGCCAACTATGAACTGAAATCTCTACAAACTGTAAGCCAAACTAAACTTTTCCTTCTTTAAATTGTCAGGTATTTTGTCTCAGTGATGTAAAAAGTAACTAAGACTTTGAGCAAAGCAGAAGAAACTGTGCTCAGTTAAATATCAGCCAGGCATGAGATGTGTGATGTGCTGATGTCAGAGATGATAAGCAGGAAACCATAACAATGTGCTGACAGAGTGCCTGGGGTTAGGGTCACTGGCACAAGAATTGAATGGTGTCAGATTTAGGCTCCAGGGAGTATGAGCTCGGGTGTGGACTGAGGGACTCCTTGGCTGGAAAGCAATGTGCGTTTCTCAAAATCAGTTCCTACTGAAGAGGAATGATCAATAATTGTTATAAGGCATCATGCAAATACTACAGTTTATTGTAAATGCAAGGTGTTCAATGGGCTATGTGCCAGCAGCAGGACCTTGGAGCAGATGAACTGGGTTCTCCAGCCTGGGCTGGCTCCCTAGCTACAACCTGCGCAGGTCCAAAGCCATGTGCTTATTATGGCCCTGGTGTGCCATAATGCTCACCTACCGCTGTCTTAAATTTTCTTTTTTTTTTCTTTCTTCTTTTTTGTGGTTTGGAGATCAAACCCCACATATTCGGCAAATGCTCTGCCACTGAGCTACCCACCCAACCCCATCTTAATTTTTAAGCAAGTCCCCTGCATCTTACTTTGCATTAGGTGTCCTACCCCATTGCATCTGTGTGACCCACCTGGTATTGGCAGCCGGTGTGGTAAACTATTGGGTGCAAGCTCAGACTCCACTCGTATTGACCATAGATACTTTAGGCACAGGCTGGCTCACATTCTACATCCTTCCCCTGGTCCTCTTTCAGTGCTGGAAGACCCCGTTCACCTGTACCAGACATAGCCCTGGAGCACAGGTGAGATAATGGATGGAAAGAGACCCTGTTGTCATTTCTGTGAGCAGAGAGAGGTGGAGAAAGGAACTGGGTTCCCACTCTTTGGAAAAACAGCTCTGAAATAAATGTATTCTGCCCATTTCACAGAGCTCCAACATAATGCAACCCTCAATGTCCAGTCTTTTCCTTACGCTCCCACACCTGCTTCCAAGCGGTCATCCTAAATGAACCACCTGCACCTAAGACTTTTCAAAGTTCTGCTTCTGGGGGATCCCGTGCTAAGACGGGTGTTCAGTGAATATGTGTGGGTAAGAGAGCACTTAGCACTTAGAGTAGAAGACATTAACTAAATATCTGGCCCAGGGCTTGGGACATAGGAGGTGCTTGGTAAGTGGTAACTGTTAGTGTTACTTCCTATTATTATTATTATTATTATTATTATTGGTACCGGGGATTGAACTCATGACCTCATACTTGCCAGGTTACTTCCTACTCCTTATTTGCCTGACACCATTCAGTTCTTGAATTTCCCTGTCAGCAGAAGCTGACATGAAATGCAAAGACCAAATGTGACAGAAACTATTCATTTCCTAGGGCTATAGTAACAAATCATCACAAACTGGGTGGCTTGTAACAACAGTTTCATTCGCTTACAATTCTGGAGGCCAGGAGTCTCAAACAAGGGGTTGCTGGGGCCATGTTCTCTCTGGAGCCTCTGACGGAGAATCCTCTTTGCCTCTTCTAAGCCACAGGGGGTTTCTGACCATGCTACATGTCCTCACGAAGCCTTCCTCTTTCCTTTGTATCTGTCACTGTCTTTGTTTTCTCTCCTTAGAAGGATACCAATTATTGGATTAGAGGCCACCCTAATCCCAACTTGATTACATGTGAAGACCCTGTTTCCAAATAAGGTCACATCTACAGGTACCAGAGGTTAAGACTTAACATACCATTTGAAGCAACATGATTCTACCCACGCACTAAATTAAACAATTTATAAAAAGTGGAATTATTTAAAGTAAAAGCATAACACTCTGGAGTCATTTCACATGTCACCTTAAATGTACATTATTTATACTCTTACTATGAGGAAGCCAGACTTGTTGGGTGGACTGCATCCCTGTTTTGACATGGTCTCTGTAAGTGAGCTGAGAATTTAACTTCTAACACAGGGTGTAATCCCAACTGGGCTTTTCCCACCGAGCTATTTATAAATAGCCTTAGATGTTAATTATTAATACATATAAAGTATTTATTAAGCACTTAATTTATACCAGGCTCCTGTGCCAGGCCCTAGAGAGATAAAGAAGAATCAAGCACGGACTTGGCCCTCAAAGGACTCCTGGTCCACCAGGCAGTGGCAATGGAAACCTACAAATTTATGCACGATCACTTGCTGGATTCCTACTGCATGTACAATGCACACTGGGTCCTGAGGTCTTTGCTTCTTGTCTGCTGCATTCCAGTTGGGCTGCCCAGGAACTGTTCCGAGGCACAACATAAACACGGGAATCACTGATGTGAGTTTCTGTGGTATGTTCAGACTCAAAGGCATGTTCTTTTCCGACTCTGCCTTTCTTCTGACCACATGATTTTAGATAGATCACATCCTACTCTGGGGGCTCTCTCTGTTCCTCTGACAAAATAAGAAAAGTGAAATGAGATCATGGCAAAGGCTTCTCAATTCTTCTATGATCAGAATTCAAGAGAGGCTGGGTGTGACAGAAACTCCTGTAATCCCAGAACTTTAGGAGGCTGAGGCTGGGTGATCACAAGTTCAAGCCCAGCCTAGAAGACCTAGACACTGATCAAAATAAAAAATAAAAACTGGGGACTCATTGCAAAGACCCTGAATTCAATCCTCAGTACTAAAAAAAAAAAAAAGAAAGAAAAAGAAAAAATCAATCTAGACATTTATTAAACTTTTCCTATGTGCTGGGAAGAGCATTATTCCATTTAACCCTCACAACACTCCTAGGAGGTATGGAATTTAAATTATTCCCATTTTTGTCAGGTACATGCCTGTAATCCCAGCTACTCAGGAGACTAAGGAAGGGGGATCTTGAGTTCCAGGCCAGCCTGGGCAGTCTTGCTCCTTGTTCCATAAATGGTGCCTATTTTTCAGATTGAGAAAGTAAGCTTATTTTACAATGATTATTTCTACATCCATAGGTCACAGAGAGTTGACAGAGCAGAGTTCTAACCCGAATGGCATGGCCTGAGGACTCAGTGCTCAAGCAGCATGCTGGGCCATCTGTGTTCCATGATTAATGCAGAGATTTTTTTGTTTTTGACAAGGTCCCGCTAACTAGTTCTGGCTGGTCTTGAAATCACAAGCCTCTTACTTTAGCCTCTTGAGCACAAAGATTATAGGCATGTGCCACAATGTCTAGGAATCTGCAGGATTGGGAAGATTTTTTTTTTTCTTTTGAGAGAGAGTCTTGCTATGTAGTTCAGGTTGATCTTACGTAGCCCAGGCTGGCCTTGAACCTGCAGTGATCTTCCTGTCTCAGCCTCTGAAGTGCTGGGATTATTGGTGCATGCCGCCTGCCCTGTGAGAATACTTAAAGGGAACAGTGATTGCCACGGTAGTATAGGGAGGAAAGGCTGCATGAATCTTGAGCTGGCTGGGAGGCACTTAAAGCCTTGCTGTGTCTTTCTCACAATGCAGCTGACACATGCTGGACCTGGAGCCCAATGCTATGCTGGACAGCCCAGTTCCAGGCTGGTGGAGGACACCTGGTGGAGTCCTCTGTCTAGTTGCTAGTTGCTAGGAAGCTCATGTGCCAGATCTGAACTCACTCCAGTAACCGCAGAGCACCTGGTAGAACACATTTTGCATACCCTCACTGCCTGCCTTCATCTCTTCCAGGTTCTTATCTCCCTTCTACTCTGGTATGTAGATGTCTTCCCTGCTCCTTGGGGTTGTGTTACACCCTTCCCACTCTCCTCTCTGTCTTGAGAGGCTGCCCCATGTGGATACACCAACTGCTGGCCTGCCCACTGACTTCTAGTTGGTTTTGATTAATGCGGACCATAGTCAACCAGAGGGTGGGGAGAAGGAAGGTCAGAGCGTTTGTTCTCCTGGTCTCCCCTCTGTCTTCTGCCCACTGGGCTGCCTTGGGTTGGCTTTCCACTCCCCCTGCCCTTTTAAAAGATTATAGAGATGACACCCACCATACTGTCACCATTTTAAAGTATACTTTATACCATTTTTCTGGCTTGTGGTACATTTATAATTTGAGCAGAAAACCCCCAAATTAATTCCAGAACATTTTGATCACCCCCAAAAGAAACCTGGAACCTGTCAGCAGCTCTTCCTCATTGCCCCCTCTCCCAGCCCCTGTCAACCACTAATTGACTTTGTTTATGAATTTGCCTATTTTGGACATTTTGTATAAATAGGTAAGATGTCATAAATGGTCTTTTATGACTGACTTCTTTCAGGTCACCTAATTTTCAAGGTTCACGTATATAACATGCCAATAATTCATTCCATTCAATATTTATTTATTAATTTATTTATTGCTGTGCTGGGGATTGAACCAAGGGCCCGCTCACCGAGCTACATCCCCAGGTGCCCCTCGTTTTTTTGAGACAAAGTCTTGCTAAGTCGTCCAGGTTGGGCTTGACTTGGCAACAGTTCTCTTGTGAGGCATTCTTTAAAGTCTTTGCACACTTCTCTGAGTTCTGATCATTCCTTCTTTCTTTTTCTATGTTTATAAACAAGCCCTCCTGAAATTATCTTTGTTGGTCTGTGTTCTTTTTTAAATTTGCTGTAGTGGGGATTGAATCCAGGGCCTCACACATGGTAGGCAAACTCTCTACCACTGACCTACATCTGTAGTCCCGGGATCCCTTTGGGTTCTGTTGGGTTTCAGACTGATATTTTCCTTGTGTGTCATGTGTATTTTTCATGGGTTTCCATTACACAGTTTATATGTCACTTTGTATTTTCTTTTGCTGCTAAAAATTAAACCTAGGACCTGATGCACATGAGCAGCATCCCCAGTCTTTTACATATCTTTCCACCGAGACTTAGAACCGAAACAGAAACTTGCTAAGTCTGTAGGTGAGATGACTGGTGTGTGGCTACTTCTCATGGCCCTTGCCAGTTCCCAAGTGAGTGATGGCGTTGAGAATCTTGGGTGCCCTCATGCCCTCCAACCCCTGTGTTTCTGAAAATAAATGCCAGTCCTCAACCGCACTTTGAAAGTGGCTTTGTTCACTTGGCTCATGTGAGTATGAAGGAAACACCACTGAGTGACTGGGCTGAAAAGTGGCTGTAACTTTTCAGCTCACATGAAGACACACTTAAGAAATGTGAGAAGGCCTAATATTAAAAGGAGGGCTCCTTGGGAGGGATGTCAGTAGCTGACACAGAGCCATTTTCTTGCTTTCATCTCGTCATCCTGGTGGCTGGGAACAAACTGTCCATCCTCTGCCTACTCATGGGGATTCTCAGAAGAGTTTTCAATGAATTTCATTTATTAACAAGGAACAGCTCTACTAAAAAAAGAAAAAGGAATAACATTTGCAAATAACGTCCTATTATTTAAGGCTTTGATTTTCACTATATTATGGAAGAATTGGCAAGAATAACAGAGTAAGACAATGAACTCCATAGCAGAGGACCAAGAATAACAAGGCAAGGTTTTCTTAAGCCTGTCACTCAAGCCCAAGGGCTTCATTTTTGGAACAGTCTTTGATGTGAGTGCTCAAAATGCCAATGGCCATATAAATCTTAACGTTAAAATTCAGGAGCAAGGAAGCTGTTTAGAACAGGAATGCCCCACATCATAGATTAGGATTCCAGTGTTACTGGTCATAGGACAAAATTTAGGCCAGTTTCAACTGAGCGTGTCCAGCTCAGAGACTCTCTTCAGAGATAATGCTTGACTAGGCATCCACTGTACAATGTAACGCTTATAATTAACAGTACAGTGGTGCTAAAAAATTTGCTGAGTGGAACAATTTCACATTAAGCATTCTTACTGTGCACACACGTACACACACATGAGTTATAGGATACAAGGAAACTTCTGGAAGTACAGGGTGATGGGTGTGCCCTTTCCTTTGATTATGGTGATGCTTCTGTTGGTATATATAGATGATCACACTCATCAATTTGGATATATTAAATATATGCATTTGTTTTAGAAGTTAATCATACCTCAGTAAAACTGTTTTAAAAAAAGGATAATGGCATTGGAAAATATCATATATGAAGTAAAAAAAGTAATTTTGGAACTTAGACTTATAACACATCCTAACTTTTCAATAATTGAAGCACGCATAAATAGAAGAAAGATTGGAAGATATATTTCAAAATATGAACAGGGGATCATATTTGGATAACAGGATTAGAGTTGACTTTTGTAAATGTGTTTGTCTCTGTCTTTTAAGATGAAAACACTGGTCCTGTAATGAGAAATAAGCAGTTTTTTGTTTGTTTTTGAGATGTGATCCACCATGTAACCCAGGGATTGAACGCCTGATTGTCAGCCTCAGCCTCCCAAGTGGTGGGATTACAGGTGTACACCATCAGCTGTGGCTCAGAAATAAGCAATTTTTAAAGGAATAAGAATAAATGTTCTAAAAGGATTTTGTCACATTCTGAGAAACAAGGTTGGGAGAGCTGAGAAGTGATTTCACTCTCTATTTTATGTCTCTTACATTTTAAAAAGTATGTACTGTAAAAGCTTGCTCTGTGAGCATCATTTGTTCGTGCTTGTAACCCAAAGCGCTTGTATATCAAAGCAAATTTCCCCAGAATAATGGAAACTCAGATGATTTGTTCCACGACCCAACAATATTCCTATAAAATGTTTACCATACTGTAATATAATGCAAAATAAAAAAAGAAAATACAAAATATAAAGAAAAATCAACAAGTTAACCTGCACTTGCCTTTGAAAACCTTCGTGGCTCGTGTCAGAGAGAGAAAGGTCATTGCAGGCAAGGACTTTCACTGTCACTAACAGAATCAGTATCTATTGGCTCAATAGAATCTTTTTCTCTTCACCCAGCTTTAACAAGGAACCTCTCCAATGACACTTGCTTTTGCCTCCTTTTGAGAATTTCTCAGAAATGTGACATTGCATTGTTGTTAAACAGATCATTTTAGACAGAGACAAACACATTTGCATGGCTACAGTGATTTTCTACAAAGTTTTGCAGTTTCCCACATTTTACTCATCTCCTGGGTTTCATTTGAAGTGAGGGAGACCTCTGTCTTTTTCTCCTCCTCCTCTGCAGATGAGATCTCCACAACCTGTAGCTGTTGGGAGAAGATCGCTCATAATCTCACAGCAAGAAAGAGGAGAAAAAGAAGGGGAGGAGAGAGAGAAGGGGAGAGGGTGGAGGAAAGGAGACAGGTATGGAGTAGGGGAGAGGGGAGAGGAAGGGAGAAAAGAACCATTGCCTCCGTTGTGATCGTGTGACATTTGGCATCATATACTACTTGTATTGCAAGACATAGATCTCATCAAGTTAAAATTGATTAGAAATGTTTGCTCATCTCACAGAACACTCAGAGAACAAGTTACTTACCATCCAAGGTTTTACTGTATTACTTTTATAATTAAGAAAGAAGAATGTGACAACAAGACACAATCACCATCAACTTCTCCAGCCAAACCCACTAGATGTCTTTTCACGGTCCTGACTTCAAGAGAGTCCATATGAAGCTGGCATGGTGATTCATGCCTTTAATCCAAGCACTCTGGGAGTCGGAGGCAGAGAGGGTTGCAAGTTTGAGCCCTGCCTGAGGAATATAGTGACTTAGTGAGACCCTGTCTCAAAATAAAAAATGAAAGAAGAAAAGAAAGAAAGAAAGAAAGAAAGAAAGAAAGAAAGAAAGAAAGAAAAAAGGACTGGGGATGTAGCTCAGTGTGAAGTTCAATCCCTGTTACTAAGAGACAGAGACAGAGATTGCGGAGGAGGAGATGACAAAGAGACAGGCAGAGATAGAAAATATAAAAAGCACCTTCCAAAACCAGGTGTGGTTGTGCATGCCTATAATCCCAGCATTTAGGAGGCTGAGACAGGAGGATCTTTGCAAGTTCAAAACCAGCCTTAGCTACAAAGTGAGCTCAAGGCCAACCTGAAGTGCATAGTGAGACCCTGTCTCAAAAAGAAAAGAAAAGAAAAGCACCTTCCAGCAGCATGAGCCTAGAAAGCCTTCACATTTAGGGCTGTCTGTTCTGTAATTGGCAGGTGTTTGGTGGTGCCATCCACGCTCTGAGAGAGGTGACGTGCAAGCTCTAGTGAGCAAAGGGTGGCAGAGGCACTTCCAGGAAAGCCCGTCCTCAAGGCAGTGGCAACCTGAGAGGGAATGTCCTGGTGTCTCAGGCAGACTGAGTGAACGCACTCTCCTGCGAGTGGGTGTGACTGTCCATTTTCAGAATCTAGACCCCATTCAGCAGCAAAGAATGAGGGTGACGTTTCTGTTGTGACAGAGGAGGTGTCTGGGGTTTGGAGTGCTGCCCGAGTGTGCAGAAGCAGCCTTCTGTATTATTCCTTAACAACTGCATTGTTAACATGGCTGAGGAGAAGCCTGTTCATCGCACAGACGCGAGTCACCCCTGGCTTTTTCCACAATGGAACAAACGTTGCGATTGGTTATGAGCTGTTATAGACATTGAATCACTTCAGGCTGTGGCAAAATTTGCTGTGATCATCTTGAAAGAAGTCCGAGGTGGGGATTTAATTTACTTTGTCAAGTTGATCGTGCATTTTTCTAATTGGGTCTCTAAAAGAAAATTTGGTTATTTTTATTTGGCTCTTCATTCAGTATTATGACATAAGTCTACTTTTTATGTTGATACAAATTCTTTAAAAGCCTCCAAAATGTCATAATTATCCCATCATATGTGTGCTATAAATTATCCCTTTGGTTGCCTTAGAGGTTGCTGGCAATTTTATTAATATTGATACTGCTATAATTAATATTTTTGTGCCATTAAGCTTTATTTGTGCTTCAGATTATTTCCTTAGGACTGAACCCAAGTGCAACCACAAAGTCAAAAGCATGTACATTTTTCAGTGTTTTGTTTGTTCATTTATGTACTTTTGGTCAAATTTTATTTCATGTTGCATTTTTTTTCTTTTCTTTTCTCAAAATGAAAACAGCATTTCCCCTCCTAATTATTTTTTTTAAAAACTACTTATGTAAATGATTTACACAAAAAAGACAAATGATAATTATCAGCTAAATCGGCCACAACTAACTACTAACATTCCTTCAAGACCTTTTCTTATGTAATTGTCTATATACAAGTGGTAAAGCATGAGAGAGTACTGGGATCTGGAGGCTAGAGGGCCATGCCTTCCATAAAAATAATCATGTATTTATAAAGCCAGGGTTCACTTCTCTGCATTCAGATGGGGGATTTATTTACTGTAATGTAAAATATCTTTGGGGAACATTACATAGATGTATCAGCAATTAACTCAATCTAAGAATCACAATTTTTGCAATTAATAGATTGCCAGTCTGAGAGCTTCCTAATTAGGCAGGACTTTCAGTGCAGACTAAAAATTGAGATGTTAAGGGTCAGACAGGGAGACATACTGATGTGTACCATGTCACTGGGGCTGAGGGCACATCACAGACAAATGGCACTCACCTGTGACAGTGAAGCCTCATTTGGTCTGTCTGTGAGAGCTGTAGGATATCAAGACCTCTGCTTGTATCTTCACAGCATCAATTTATGGGGCACAGGGGCCTCAGATTGCCTGCTGTGCCTGGTATTTAAGGCCAGGTGTGATTTACCCTCCTTGCGCCTCTATCCATCTAGCTCCGTGCATTGAGCTTCCCTAGGACAAGAGGGAGAAGTGGTGGGAGGAGTGAGGGTGGGAACTCTAGTGGAGTCTCCTAGAAGGCTTGGAAGGCTGGGTTTGCTTTGTCAACTTTTCTCACCCTCTTCCTTTACTGAGGTGTGCTGCAGAGGGTGACCGGTCCTTCCAAAGCCCTTCCAAAGGAGCAGAATGTGTGCTAAGCCTCAGTTATTCTTCTAACACTGCTTAGAGATCTGGGGATCTGGAAGGTGGACAGATTGTTGGAATTTGGAGCCTGGTGTCTTCCCATGCTCCTGGGCAGGGAGGGAGGCCAAGCCTTGGGAGCATCCGTTCTCTCCTGTGCATGGACCAAAGGCTTCCTTCACTTTCTTTTCTGTGCCTCCACCACTGCCTTCTGATTCTCATAAGACTGTATGTGAGACCCTGCTCTCTTCTTTCTCCTCTCCTGCCTTTTTATCCCTACTTCTAGTTCTGTAACTACTGACGTCCCATTCATGCTTTAGAGACTGTTTCAGAGCTCAGTGTTCTGGGATGTCCGCCTTCTCTCTTGGGCTGGTCTTCTCAAAGTATGTCCTATGTTTTGGGAAATGGCAGAATGTCACAGGGCATCAGGCTTTCCCAAGTGGGCTGGCCCTTTCTCCACTTGAACCCATCCTTGGGATTCATTGAAACTTTCTCAAGCCCCTGAAGCTGCAAACATGAGACATGGCAGATGGCTCTGCTCTGTTACTTTCCTGGGGCTTCTAGATGATTGGCAGCCCTTGGGAATCCACACCAGCACTAGAAGACAATGGAGTGACGTACCGAAGAATTGTCAAGAAGAAAGTAAGGGAATGGAGACCCAGGGCATAAAATGTCTGTGCCCCCAAGGGAGCCTGCCTTCCATAAACAGTATGAAAATGACCAGGACAAAGGATACGGCTTTGTAAAATAGTACTTGTCCACTGTCCCAGCGGAGCCAGAGCAGGGGACTGCAGACCTGCTGATGCTCTTTTCCACCTTTGCTTTCAGGAATGTCTGTGTTGTCACGAAATGTTGACCGGGCCCAGGAATAGAAAGTAACCAGGACCCGGTGGCTGAGGATGGACAGCCATCAGTGTAACAAAAGGCCTCTCAGACATCTCCTCAGAGGGACACTCTATTTCCTTAGGAAGAAAAAAAGCCATTCTTAGGAGCTGGGACAGTGGAGAGGAATTTTGAACTTTTGACAGGGTTTCACTAGGTGACAATGAGCAGAAAGAACCCAAGAAGAATGTCAAGCACATTCTAACTCCAGACAAAGTCAATCCAGCATTCTCTACTACCTGGGTTTGTCTCTAGAGTTTTCAGTGGCTCCCCAGTTCAATGCTCAGAACAAGTCCCTTATCAAATACATAGTCATGGCCATCCACAATGCAACCATTGACCTGCATCTGTCTTTTCCTCTTCCATCCCACTCCTTTTGCCTTCCGCCCAGCAAAGCTCCTCCTCTCTCCACTCTCTGAGGTTCCTCTTGTGTTGTTACCTCCCTGTGAGGTTGTAGCTGTGTCCTGGTCGTCATGGCAGCCCCTCAGCATCCAGCACGGGATGGATGCTCCGCTGGGGGGGATGCTGCAGCTCAGGGGTGAGGCCAAGTGGCTTCTCTCTGCTCGAGAGCACACACTGAGGCACCCCCAGGCCTGGTCTGAGGCAGACAGACCCCAAGGACTGATCCAGAGAAGGCATTGAGCTTGACTCAGAGGGAAGGGTGGTCAGAAGATGCATCGCAGCCTTGGGGCCTTGGTGGCAAGTCTGGGAAAACAACAAAAATGTGACAGTTGGCAAATATTTGTATGTGTGACTCTTTATATGCATATGGGTATGCGTAGAAACATGCATGTTGTATTTATGTAGGTACATCTGCATTCTGAATATGTGTGTAAGCATGGATGTGTAAGTTTTGCATGCATGTATAGGTATAAATGTGTACTTGTATATGCTTGTGTGCATAAGCACACACATGTACATGTGTATATGTCTTAGATGTGGCTGTGCACATGCATCTGTGTGTTTGTATGTTCAGTGTATATACATGTGCATGTATACGTGACTGTGTGGGAGGGCATGTTTGATGGAACAGCATGTGGTGGAGTGTATAAGGTCAGGAGGGGAGACCAGTTAGTCATTTGGGGGTTTCGAGGGAGAATACTGTTGGGTAACAGTGATAGGCTTGAGAGCAGATGGTGAGAAATATTGAGTTCACTTGCTACTTGGAGACCACTGAGGAACTAGGACCGAATCTCTTGTCACTAAAGTCATTGAAAACTCTGAATTAGCCGCTGACATGGCCAGAGGAGGCCCAGCATCCACCCATCTTCCTCTGAGGGACACCCTCCGTGGCAGGATAAGTGCATTTCAGGTGAAAGTAAGACCCAGAAGATTGGTGACTGGTTCTCTGATTTTGGAAGAATTTTGACTTTGATGGAAAAATTTAAAAGAAACAAAGAAGGGAGGTTTGTGCGAGTCTCGGTTTATCCTTCCTGCTCTTTCCATTCCCATGATTTCTTATTAAGTAGTTACTAGACAGTGCCTTGCACTGTTGTGTGGCAGCCCAGGGGTCCCCGCAGCATGGAGCCTATGTGCTCAGGTGACCCTTGAGCTGGCGGAGGCAGGGCCCCCCACAGAGGCCTTCAGCATCTGCACTGCTTTGGGGAACACACCACAGGGCTCTTTTTAAATCAGGGCCTGGCTTTTGAATAAACTCTTTTTGTGGGAATAATTTTTATGCTCCCAAGTATTTGTGGGTTCCATTTTGCATACAATTAATTGTACTTACAAATGCCTCCTTGAGGGCACAATTAGTCACTGGCAACTCATTCTAAAGGCTCCAGAGGCTAATTGTACCCCCAAGTGAGAAGTTTCAGGTGTAATTAATTATTCTTTAATTATTAAATTTATTATTCATTGGTTGGATGCACCAAGTTGTGCTCAAATGAACTCTCTGGCAAGGCTGGCTGAGATGTGGGGGTCTGTGCCACCCTCTGAGCAAACATCCATGAGGGAGCTGTGTGCGGAGACAGAAAGGACTTGAAGGCTGCCAGGCGCAGCATGGGAAATTCCTCAAGTGATAGTAAGGAGCCAGCAGAATTGGTGGGCAGCACGAGGCTGGCCCAGAAAGCTCTTGGCTCCTGGGCCAGGCAGAGGGAAACAGCTAGGGTCTGAAGTCGCCCATGCCTGCCCAGCAGCGGTGTGACCTAGAGATCACACCCTCTCTAAGCCTCACCTGTGGGATGGGCTAACCGTGCTAATGGTCCTCTCTTTCTGCATAGATTGAGGGGGATCATGTTTTCAAGTATAGCACAGAGCTCAGGCGACATGCAGTGTGCTTGTACCTGATGTCAGTCAGCCTCCTCGAGAGTCAGGACGATGGGTGACCACAGAAGGGTGCTCTAGAATTACCTGCTTTGAAACCTGGATGTATGTGTCAAGCGATAGACCGTTTACTCTGCCTGGGCCTCAGTTTCCACCTCTGTGAAATGTGAATTCATAATGACAAGCTCCTTCATGAGTTTCTGAGGGTTGAAGAGTTTGTGTAGGTAAATAAAGCCTTTAGTGTGGTGCCTGTCTAGAGTAAAATTTAGAAAGTGTTTGCTATTATTTCTTTTTTTTTCTTCCATGGCCAACAACCTGTGCTCAACAGAAAAATCACTGCACAAATCACACCCCCCAACACACACACAGTTTGTTTAAAATGCTCTGTGTTTCTGCTGATGCCTGATATTTGCAAATATCTGCTTCTTGTAGCCAAGACAGAAAGAGTTTTGTTAAACATTCAAAGTGGTTGTGTGTACCTGCAGGATGAGACGATGGGTGGTTGGTTTCTTCTTGGACTTTTTCAGTACTTTTCGTGGTTTTGATTTTAATAAGGAGCTATATTAAAACAAGGACAAGTGAATAATGTGCATGCTTTGAAGCAGTTAATGGCATCTCTCTCCTAATTCACCTGAATGTTCAGGCCTCCACTTTCCCTTAAGGCCTCTCCAGAACAAGTCTTGTTCTAGCTCCTTCTCCTCACCACACTTGTCCTCATGCGAACTGGTGCATCCTTGCTCCCCTGGCTCCGTATGCTCTCTCTGCCTGGCCTAGATGACACACGCACACACTCCCTGCCTTGGGGTTTACCTAGGCCTGACCATCACTCTCTCCAACCTGACTTCCAAGCCCAAGTTGCCTTCTGTTTTATATTAGCATATATTAGTCTTGCCAGGATCTTAGATGAAGACTCCCCTTACCTCAGTCCTGAGTAGGATAGTAGGGAGGGCTTAGATTGAGTTTGATTGATTGAGTGATCTATTTGTACAATGCTGGAAATTAAACTCAGGGACTCATGTATGCTTGGCAAACCCTCTACCACTGAACTACATCCCTTGGCCTTTACAAAATTTCATTTCATTTCTTTTTCAAAGAAATAAAAGAAAATTAAAGAAAATAGAAAAGCAGAAAAGAAGGGTAGAACAATACCGAATTTTAAAAAAATGCAATATAACAACCATTGTTAAATTTCTTTCATTCTGTTTTGAAAACCTATATTGTTATTGTGTTGAGTTTGCTGTTGTTTATGCTTTTTGCTTTTTGTTCTTTTCTGACTTTTCTTTTTTTAAAATTAAAAAAAAAAAAAGAAACAAAAAAAAATTTCATTTCAAGACAGGGTCTCACTAGGTTGCTTCATTCCCCAGGCTGGTCTGCAGTTTGTGATCCTTCTACCTCAGCCTCCCGAGTAGCCAGAATTATAGGTGTCTGCCACTATGTCCAATTTGAGTTTATGTGTTAGTAGGACAAAAAATTCAGAGCAGCACAGAGAATAATAAAATCAATACTGCCTAACCATTAGGATTAACATACCTTGGCTCCGTCATCTTTGTTGGACTATAATTTTGGGGAATGAAACTTTGCAGTTCCAGCTGAGGCCTGCTCCATGATCTCTGTCTACCCACTACCCTCTCTTCTTTACTCCTGCCCTGAAGGAACCGCTGAAATGAATTTGGTATGCATCATTCCTATGCTATGGTAATAATTTTACTACATATGTCTGCATCTCTAAATAGCTTACAGGGTTGTGAACATGTTCCTAGTGGTATTACCCTGCAATGTGACTGTTTCCTTCAACTGCCTGTGAGCTCTGTCCATTGTGATGTGTGCAAGTCAGGGTCTTCAGATGCATGGGGTGGCTGAAGTTCTGACTGCTGTGCAGCCTGGGACAGCAATGATGGAGCCCTGGAGCCAGGGAACTTGTGATACTGACGGCCTCTGCATTGTATTGGGGACCCCAGCTGCAAGAAACAGAAGCTGACACCAGCTAATTTTAGCTATTGGCAGGGTATCCAGGAGTTTAAATCACTGCAGGGAAGCTAGAGAAACTTCAGGCTTAAAAATATACACGAGGGCAGGGGATGTAGCTCAGCAGCACAGTGCCAGCCTGGCAAGTGCAAGGTCACAAGTTCGTTTCCCAGAACTACCAAAAAAAAAAAAAAAAAAAAAGAGAGAGAGAGAGGGAATATACATGGGCAGGGCATGCTGGCAGATAACTGTAATCCAATTACTTGGCAGTGGCAGAAGGATTGAAAGTTCAAGGCCAGCCTGGGCAATTTAGCAACATCCTGTCTCAAAGTAAAATTAAAAGCAGCCAGATATGTAGCTTAGTAGTACAGCACTTGCCTAGCATGCATGAAGCCCTGGGTTTGATCCCCAATACCATACATACAAAGAACACACATTAACAGATTGCTTAGGAGTCTGAAGGGTGAGAGGTAACCCACAGCCTCGTCCTGAAGCCACTAAGAAAGGCTTTTTGTCCTTTGTCATTCCATTAAAGATTCAGGGACCATGAGGGGGAAAAAAGTATGCATCATTCACACAATCAAAAAAGCCCAATGTTAAGAAGTAGGGCTAGCTTCAGGTATGGCTTGATTCAGGGTCCAGATGACATTGCCAGAACTTACTTTCTTCCCATGATTCACTTGTGCTTCTCCAATGGTTTGCTGTTGTCTTACCTTTTGAGTTGGCAAAAAGCATCCTATGGCTCCAGAATTCCACACTTGCAGCTTTCCTGAAGGAATGGAAAG
Source organism: Dolichotis patagonum (assembly GCA_004027295.1). NCBI lineage: Eukaryota > Metazoa > Chordata > Mammalia > Rodentia > Caviidae > Dolichotis > Dolichotis patagonum. The sequence continues at coordinate 29,511 of PVJX010004087.1, read as the reverse complement.
ATGTTAGTTTCTATTCTATCCTTCTTAGGGAACGATTCATTTCATCTCATTGCCCCTGGTTAGATCATATGTCCATTTCTAAACCAATCCCTTTGGCCAGAGGGACGCGGCAGTATCATTGGCTAATGTCTGGCCACATGCTTTCTCCAGGAGTCTACCTGAGGTGCAAGGCTGGGAATTGGGGTGCACACCGCTTCTCAAAAGGGAATAAAGGGGGAATTCATACATAGGTGGTCCAAAAAGACCAAACACCCACTCTGAGAAGCAAACAGGTAAATACGTGAGGAAAGAGATATGAATAAAATCAGACAGGGCTGCAGCAGGCTGACCACTCCAGGACTCCGCAAAGCCTCAGCTGGGGAGAGAGGGCGCCCCAAAAGTGAGACTCAATAGACCCTTGATGGGCTGAGCAAGCGTCTGTTTTACAACCCTCTGTGCCAATTCACACGACTCACCTGACCCCCTGAAGCCTAGGAGGTCATGCGGTGAGATGCTCCACTTGCCTCCTTCCATCTAGCATCCCATCGATTACTGTCAAATGATTAACTTCGACCACAGACTACATTTTCCTGGGCTTACCCCCTCAAATGAATTATATGAATAATAAAGTTTCAATATTTTTCATTTGGCAATTAATCTTGGTGAGCATGAAACTTCACTTAAGGTGCTGGTACAGTGGCTGGAATCCATTAATCAGAGGAGTGTAGGAGCCAGCCGGCCCGGCTCAGCCCAGGTGGTGAAATATGGGCATTTCCCAAGACCCGGGGGGTCCTCCCCGTGCTGAGCCACATTACCTTAGAGACATGGGTGTCTCCAGGCAGCTGGCTCTGCATGGTTGAGGGGCCTCTCGGTCACATTCTGTGTGGAAAACCCTCAGATTGGGTTTAACATTCACAAGGAATGTTCTTCCCTCACTGGAGGAAAGAGACCATTGAAAAAACAGTTCATAAACCCAAACTAGTCATTATTAGAGTGGCAAAAACACAGTGCTTATGCACAGAATAGTTTACGTTAAATTAAAAACCATAACTTATCTCTGAGACACTCCATTTAGTACATCTGAGGTTAAATATGGTTCATAGCAGCTCTTTCAATTAAATTGTTCTTCCTTCGCTCTAGTAAACTATATTAAACATAATTTCCTGAAAAGTAACAGAGATCATTACTCTGTTTGCAAATTGATACTATGTTATTAAAAATAGGAAATATTTGCAGGGATATTTTAGATCACTGTGTTTTCCTGGAGAACCTGATATGGACCCAGATTTCTGACTTTCCAGCCTGTGTAGGGGTAGGGACTGTGGATTAGTATGCCAAGTGTGTTGGACAGGCTGGAGAGTCTCCAGGCTGGTCCTGGGAAACCAGGGGGCAGTTTCCTAGAGTCCTCTGTCCTTCCACTGTGACCTCAGTGTCCTGTTAGCTGGACAGCTCTAGCCTGCAAGCTTTAGGTTGATTTTGAGTTGTTTATTTATGTTTGCCTTTATGAGTTGTCATTCCACCTACATAAACTGACTTTATGGCCTTTGCTGGCTTTTATCTTTGCCTTTCCTATCAGAAAAGCCTGTTACAGTGGCACAAAGCAAGGCTGTCTCTCAACTGTCCTCTAGAGTCTTGGTCACAGAATTGTTGCAAGTTCATAAATAAAGCTTCTAAGTGGCTTCTTTAGGTTTGAAGCATGTGCTTGGCAGGACTGTCACACGGCTGGGCCAGGTTGCCATCTGCAGTGACTTGGGCAGGGGAGGAGGAGAAGGGCACAGGTGGCAAAGACCAGTCAGAGCTTGGGTCCCAGGTAAGGGGTCAGTGGCTTCAGGAGGCCTTAAGTCACAGCCATCTGTCTGCAGCAGAAAAGCAGGACTGCAGGCTTTGTGGACACAGTCACCACCGGAGACCGTAATGGTATTTCAGGTGTAGAGGAAGGAACAGGAAAACTTCCTTTGAGTGGAGAGTTAGATTGGGTGTGTTCCTCACTGCCCTGGCCACGGGGGTCCCTTGCACATGACCATTGTGCACAGTCTCTTTAGAACCACCTAAACCATCGCTTCACCATGAAATGTCCTGCCTTAGCCTGAGGGGTCACAGTTCTCTGGGAACAGGGAGAATTGCTTGAAGGCCTGAGGCAGTTTAGGAACCACAGTTTGGATGTCTGGCAGCGGGATGGTGCAAGTACCAGTCAAGTCTGGTCACCCCAGGCCTATCTGACCAAACATATGGCTCCTACCAACACAGCCTCCCCACCAGCCTGACAATAACCTGAACGTGGGGTTTACAGTACCTAACAAGTGTAAACCAGTATGTAGCAACAGACACTGCTGTGTAAAGAAAGTCCAGATGTGAAAACTGCTTCAAAAGCACAGGACTGATTTGTATTCCAACACTGTAACCCTCTCTCCAAACTCTTGTCAGTGTCTGATATTATTTAACTAAAATTTTTGGCCATGCTGGTGAGTAAATGAGCTATCTTACTATTGTTTTAATTTGCCTTTTCCTGAATAGTAGTAAACCTCAGCAACCCTCAGTATGCTTCTGGTCACTTGTGTTTCTTCTGTGTGTCACCTGTTTACGCTCTTTGGCCATTTTTCTATTGGGTTTTCTTTCTATTATGAAATTGAAATATTTCTTTAGATAATCTGATTATCAATATCTTGTCTTTCATATATGTTGCAGATATTTTTCCCAGTCCACTTAAAAAATAAACAAAAGTGTATAATTTCTTTCTTCCTACAGAAACATTAAATTTTTCTAGGCATGATGGTGTACACCTGTAATCCCAGCTACTTAGGAGGCCGAGGCAGGAGAATGCCAAGTTAAAGGCCAGACTGATCAACTTACAAAGACTCTGTCTCAGAATCAAATGAAATTTAAAAAGGGCTGGGAATGTAGTTCAGTGGCACACTTGCTCATCCCAGGGTGTGGGTTCAGTCCCAGAACGCAAAAAACAAACAGAACTCTCTTTTTTCCCCCTGGAGGAATACTCATACAGGTGTAAGAAGCCCAGATGAGGAGACTCATTGCAACAGTGTCTTCAATGGTGAAAAACACTGACAAAACAAAATAAAATAAGACCATATAGTTTATTGATAAAGACTAAACTAATCCACAACAGATTCATACTAAGTATTGGGCTACTAAGCTATAGAAGAAAGACAAATGAGACTAAAATGTCCATACTGATTTGGAACATTCTGTAAAGCAAGTTGCAGAGCAAATATGAAGTGTGATGCCATTTAAATTAATAAAAGTCTAGTGAATAGAAACTCGACGATGTATTTCTTTATATGCTTTTTATTTGCTTATATTTAATTTTAAACTTTATTTTTATTGTTCTGTGGTCCTGGGGAATTGAACCCACAGCCAGGCAAGTGTTTTTTTTTTTTAATTTTATTTTATTTTAAAAGGGAGTAAAATTAAACAAAACAAAGACAGAACAGAATGGGATATAAGAAAGCATAAATTTCAAAGCTAGACAACCAGAGATCTTCACTATCTGTCATATTGTCTCTTGTTTTCTTCCAAATGGTTGTCCTTATCTTTGCATATGCACAGCTCATACTAAATAACATAGCCAATCTTTTCACAAGATGTGTAGTTCACTGGCTCCCACCTGCTAGGCAGGGGGGAGAGGGAGGGGGGACACGGGATGGGGGACAGAACACATGAGATGTCTGATTCTCAGCCCACACGTAAGAAGGATCACAGTCACCCCCCAGAGATGGGAATAGTTCCTTCTTCTCCCGGCACCCCAAGTCAACTGCACGGTGCAGGTCCCGACGCGCCAGGGTCTCTCTCCTCTGGGCTGCCAAAAGTTGGCCACACTCACAGCCGCCCCCCAGAGAGGGGAGGCTCCTGGCACCCCAAGTCAACCGCATGGTGCAGGTCCCAAGGCGCCAGGGTCTCTCTCCTCTGGGCTGCCAAAAGTCGGCCACACTCACAGCCGCCCCCCAGAGAGGGGAGGCTCCTGGCACCCCAAGTCAACCGCATGGTGCAGGCCCCGAGGCGCCAGGGTCTCTCCCCTGCAGGCCCCCTAAAGTCCGCCATACTCACCTTTCTGATGAATTGACCATTCCATTTCCAAAGTTCTGAAATGGCCAACAGACCACAGAAAGAATTCTCTTTAGGCTCCTGTTTGAAACCAGCAGCTACAGCGATCTGCTGGCCTTGCCTCAGGGCCATCAGGCGAGTGTTCTATCACCTCTTCTTCGTAGGTCAGTGGTAGCTTCAAGCGCTGACGTCATCACACTACTTGAGCCATTTAACCATCCCTTTGGCTTCAGCTTCTCCATCTGTAAAATAGGGGTGCTGTAACTTGCGTTGTCTAATTTGTACTGGGCAGAGTGCAAGGTGCTTACAGCAAAGACAGCCTCAAGGAGCCAGAGAGCGAGAAACGGTCACACAAACTAAGAGCCTGGTGTTTATGACTACAGGGATTGCGCAGAATAGGTGTTCAAGAAGCTTTCCTTGGAGGTCCCTGTCAGATGGCACTGGTTATCTCAGTGGTGGGCTGAGGTTTTGCTGAAGTGCAGGGGTTTCTGAGGACCCCACTGCTTTGTCAGATCAGGAAAGGCCTTCAGACAACAGAAATTCAGTGAGTTCTGTCACCAGCATGGCACTGACAGAGTTAAATCCACGAAGGGAAATAAGGCCCATTCCCCATGTAGAAGACCCTCCAGGGGAGAGATTAAGATGAGGGAGCCATCCATTAGGGACAGGTCTCCCCTATCTGAGGCTATCTCCAAGGCCATCCGTCAGTGTCAAGGCCAGTGAGAAAGACCTGCAATGATCAATTCCTCTGTGCAAGATAAATAGTTTAAAATAATTGTATATATGTAAGGGGTCTGCCTTCTCATAATTGAAGTGAACAGAGGGAGTATTTCAGGGCGAACGTCTTCTGCTCCATGCCGCAGAGGCAGAAGCACCGTGCAGATGGGTAGTACTTCACCCAACGCCAAGAGCTTAATCAATCTCCAAAGTTTATTATGAGTAACCCCAAAAGCTAATGGATCACTCTTAGCAAGAACATCATCCTGCTTATTTCCTCCTTTTTTATAAACTGATCTATAACTTTGAATCTGAGTTCTTGCGAGAGCTTTAAAGGGCTTTAAAAATCAGCAAATCCAGAAGAAGCTTTTTACTTATTTCCAAAAAGATGAAATGAAACTGTTGCTGATATTGGGGCAGGATCCTTCCCACTCAGACCCCATCTCCTGTCCCCATAGTGTCCCCACAGCAGCCCGTAGCACACTCTTTGGAACTCAAAACCTGGAAGAATACAGCTAGAAGCCACTGACGCCCCAGAGTTCCCCATTTCACAGGTGAGGAAGCTGAGGTCCAGAGAGGGGAGGTGACTCGGCCAAGGTCACACTTAGGGAAAGTGTGATAAACATGAGTGGTTGTTCACCCAGCCTCCATTACCCACCCCCTTCTTGGTTGAAGAGTACATCTCACCTAACGGGCTAAAAGTGCTGGATATTTATCTTTCTGACTTCCTCTAGCAGGACCATGGGCACTGACCAGATTTTGGGAAAGGATTACCTTCCTCGGCAACAAAAAGAAACAAGCAAGGAGAAATTATCTTTTTTCTTGACTTTTTTTGTTATTATTATTACCTTTTATCTTTTGAGATAGAGTCTCACTCTGTAATTCATGCTGACCTTGGACCCACTATACAACCCAGGCTCAGACTGACTCACAATGATCCTCTTGCCTCAGCCTCCTGAGTGCTGGGATTGCAGTTATGTCCCTCCATGCCTGACTCCTGCTTGGCATTCTTGACTTTCAGTGTAGCTTCATGAGGGTGTAATGACTGGAGCTGAGCAGCTATTTGCAGCCATGTGAACAAAGCTTGAGGATGACCATTGTACTATCTGGGGTCTGATCTGGAAACGAGCACCACTCAATTATCTAAAATGAGGAGTTAGGGGTAGCTGAAATAGACGGAAGAGCTGGCAAGGCAAAGGGGGTGATGAGGACCTTGTTCCCCTAAGATGTTAGCACTTGCAGGTCACTGTCAGTATCCTAGGGCTTCAGGGACAGAGGAGGGGGTAAGAGCCCAAATGTTGCACTTGGCATTAGGAAAAGAATGGTCAAGAGTCTTTGGAAGGAAGTTGGGCCATGGGGGTGGAGGGTGAGGGATTGTTAGGAGGGAACTAGGGCCATATACGTAGACACTCGGTCACCACGGTGTGTGTGTATGTGTGTGTGTGTGTGTGTGCGTGTGCATGTGGAAAGCCCAGGGGGAAGGAGAGCAGTGCCCTACATCACCCACCCATCCTCCTTCAGTGCCCCTTGGTGGCCAGACTTCCCTGGTATCCTCTCACTGAACCAGGGACCGGTCTACACCTCACCTGTTGTTGGTTTTCTATTCTGAATATAAGTCCAAACCCATAGAGCCACTTGCATTTGGGCGCCTGACACTTGCAGCTTACCAATAGCCTCAGTGCTGTAGCTGACTCTGAGTGAGAACCACATCTTCACACTCCTAGTCTCCGGCCTGGGCCCTTGCAGAGGATGGTGATTGAGGGCAGAGACCTGGATCTTGTCCGCTTTGAGCAGAGAGAGGATGAGTTGGCAGCAGGACTACGCTGTCTGCTTGGAGGAGCTAAAGCACAGCAAAAAGGAAAGACAGGGCCCCTAAATGGGACCACAGGGTAAATCTTGGGGTTTTTCCTGGGACATTCTGTGAAAACCAGTATGTCAGCTGGAGTGGTTACCCTGCTGGTAGTTTTCACACTTTGTTTAAAATTTTTTTCTCAGTTGAAAACAGCTGACCTAGTTCCCCTGGTCAGGTCCTTACTCAAGCCAGCTAGAGTGATTGGGGACATTTATTCGGATGGGCAGGGACATAACTGGTCTCAGGGACACTGGGACCTGGGGCATGATAGGTATACCTGCTGTCATCTTTCCTGTCTTTCTCCTCCCCACACCCATCCTGTACCCCACATCTGTGCCTGACGGCTTTGGCAACTCCACTGGAGGCTTGATTTTCTCTCAAGGTCAAAAAAGAATTCTGAGTACATCTCTCTAGAATTCCAGGATGCAGACTTCTGGGGACACGGTTGGGTTCTATACCCGTGGCTTGGTCCACTCAGTGTCAGGTCATGGAATACTGGATGGCCCAGCTTTAGTCACAAGCTAAGTGCAGGGTTGGGGAGCTGGTGCCAGGGAATTTGTAGGCTGCACAATTCAGGTGCCTGGGCAAGGACAAAGAGTAGGACAGGCCCGTAGCTGCTCCTGTTCCAGGTCCCATGGTGCAGTCAGAGGAGTCTGCTTCCAAAAACCTGCCTGAGCCTCTACTAGCTCATAGGCTTCTGTTGGACCTTGGCAGTTCTGTAATTTGGCACTTGGTGTCCTTAACTATCAGATAGGAAGCCACTTCCCATCTCACAGGCTTCTTGTGATCAAGTGAGATAAGAATTGAGAGATACTTAACAGCTAAACTGACAAGGAGTATCTTACCTCTATTTGTTAGATTTTAGAATGAAGCCTACTGATATCCATCACAGGCTCTGGCCTCAATGCCAGGTCCTGACTTCATTTGAGTTCCTTCCCATAATTCCCTGTAGGAGCCAGAGGACAGGCACAGCACCTAGCTCAGCCCCTTCCTCTCCAGGTGAGGCCTCCCAGCCTAGAACCCTGGCTACCAGGCCTTCTGGAAGCGCCTCCTTCCTGGGACGTGAGCACTGCTTCTAGCATCTTTATTTCTGGGGGCTGTGATTCTTATTTGGTTAAATAACACATTTTAAAAAATTGTTGTGATTCCATACTGAAGCTTCCCATATGGTTAATTGGAAGTGTTCTCACCAATATTGCAGGCTGTAAAAACTAATGAGGTAAATGGAAAATTTATCAAGTGCCACAGTTAGAAATTAACTTATTGCTTGATGCTATACTCACGACTAATGAAGTCAGAGGGGTTTTCATCCATAGGGCAAGGATGCAAGGGGTGACCAACTGCGCATGACCTCGAGGAAAATCCTTCCTCCTGCCCTTCTTGACCTTTCTCCCTACCTTTCTCTACAAATAATGAGAACAGCAAATGATATATTAGCCTGTTTTCTGTTGCTGATGATACAATACCACAAATAGCATATGCTATGAGGAAAAGGGGTTGGTGCTGGTTTATGGCTGTGGATGTGGAAGGACAAGACTTCTATGCCTCTTCTCTGGCAGAGTTCCAAGGTGGCACAGGGCATCACAGGGCAGGAGACAGGGAGTGTGTGCATAAGTGTGTATTTTTTTTAGTCTCTCTCCCTTTTCTTATAAAGTCACTAGGATTCAGTCATGGGGTTCCATAGTCAAATCAAATGTCTATCCTCAGTACCTCAGAATGAGTGTTACATCTCCACACAGCATTCTTTTGGGGACATACTCAGACCATATGCAAACCACAGCAAATGACCGAGTTTCCCATGTCTAGATCACCCAAGCACAGTATATGTATTCCATGAGAGACTGGGTCACCAGTAGCAACAGTACTTGGCATTTGTTGAAGCTTGATGCATTAGATGTATTGTCTTGTATTCTCTCGGTAAGAGGGATGCTAAGATTACAGTATTTACAGATGAGGAGACTGAGGCTCAGGGGAAGTGAGTTGTCCAACATCACATATTCCTAAGTGGTGAAGCCAGATACTACAACCGAGGTCTGATTTCAATATCCATATGTACTACTCTTGGCAGCACAGAAATTAATTCACTTAATCAGACAACAAGGGGGTGCCAGGAGCCATACCGTGCCAGGTACCAGGCTGTCCTAGGAGAGATGAGGCCGGAGCAGGACAGTGACAAAGAACCTGCTTGCAAAATAGCTCCCTCTGCCCTTGGTGGCCATAGGATGGAGTTGGACTTTCTGACCCCTCTAGATTCTTTCTACCCCTTCTGCTCTCTGCGTTATGTACCTGGAGGCTGACTTTTACAGGACCTATATCTGGACTCTTTTGTTCCATGGCTTCTGCTTGAGCTTAGTCTGTGGGAAGCACTGGCCAGAGATAGAGATGGCAGGAGAATGAGTGGGTTGTGTATTCCCTGGCTCCCTCCTTGCCAGTTGCCATGGACTAGATGTACCTCTCTACTGAATACTGTGGCTCTTACCCTTAGTCCTTTGGGTCCAGGAGTGGTCAGGACCCTCACCATCACTAGCCCAAAGAGCTTGTGCCATCATGTTTTGATTTTCTTACATTTTCCCTTGCTTCTGTAAACTCCTCCTTTAATAGAATCCTTTCCAAAGACAACTTTCAGTGGCCTCTCTTCTCTCCTGGAACCGTGGACAGTGGTAGAGTGATTTTACTCAGGTGATTGACTTGAGCCTCAGTACGTTTACCTTCAAATTGGGGGCAGTAAATAGCTGTCATGAGGATTATAGAAACTACATGTAAAATATTTAAGACAATTCTTGGCACATAGTAGATGCTTTACACATGCCAGCCCTTTCTCTTCTTCTCCTTCTCCTTCTGCTTCTCCTTCACCTTCTCCTCCTTCTTCTTTGCTGTGGTGCTGGTTATTGAACCCAGGTCCTCTTGCATGCTAGGGAAGTGCCTGCCTACTAGGCTATACAACCAACACTTCATAACATTTTTTTTTTAAATTTTGAGACAACTCTTACTAGGTTGCCCAAGCTGACTTCAAACTTGTGATACTCCTGCCTCATCCTCTCGTGTAGCTGACAGTATAGATGTGCAGCGCCACATCCAGCTGTTTTTATTAAGGCAGAATTCTGCTTCTAAAGACAAGTGTTTGACTTTTTAAGACGAACATTTTATGTAATCATCCAAGATGCCGGTTACAGGTGCAGAGTCCTACCCCAGACTTGGACCTCAGAGGAGCCCTACAAGATGGCCCTGATAAGACCCTCTTAGAGTCCAACCCCACCTATGGGAAGCCACACAGAGGAAAGGAGCAAGAGAATGCATCAGGTATGATGGGGAGGTGGGCTTGGAGGGCTTTTGGGAAGGTGCTGTTGAATAAATAAAGTTCATGGAGCAAAGACAGACCTGGAGGCAACACAAGGACTTGATGTATCAGGTACAGCCAGAAATGGGGGTTCGCAGGAAGTAGGCTCTGCAAGGCCCTATACTAGCTTAGATGCCATCATTTGATGAGAGGAGTCCCTTCAGGGCTTTCCTGGAGATGTGACCCAACAGGGACCCTTGCCAGGAGAGTGTTTCTCCAAATGCAAGTCCCTGGCCTCATCTTGTTAAAAATGATCATTTCATGGTTGGTGGGCAGCAGGGAAGACTGTCATCTTTCCCCACCAGCCAGGGAGTTCTGGCCCACATTTGAATTATAAACTGTCTAAATCTGGGAACCTGCTGGGCTGCAGAGAGATAATGAGAACCTGAAGCTGGGTGGTGATGAAGGACAGAGACTAATGGTGGTGTCTATTGGGTGAATAGGTGAGAAAATGTGGTGGGAGGAAGTTGGGAGGTTGCCAGGGTCTTGATTTGGAGAACGCTGTTGGTGAAGGAAAAGATATGAGGGGGGACCACATGCTCTGATTTGAAGGTTTTGAGTTACTTCAGTCATATCAGGTTATGGCTCTGCTACTCTTCTAATTTCTTTTGGCTTCTCCTTATGCCTGGAATTTATTTTTCTTTATTTCAACTTATATTATTTTGTTTTGCTTATTTTGAATCAGGGTCTTGCTAAGTAGTTCATTCTGGCCTTGAACTCACTGTGTATCCCAGGCTGGCCTGGATCTCATGGCGATCCTCTTGCCTCAGCCTCCTGAGTGCTGGGATGACAGGCACACACTAGCACTCCTGGCTCTGATTCTTCTTTAATACTGTTTCTTTTCACCAACTTGACTCCATACACTTGGCATGTCTTTAAAGATGTCTTGTTTTCATTGTCTTCACCCTAATCCCATCTCCATGAACTGGATACTCACTCATCTGATAGCTCAAAAGGTCCCTCCTGGAAGCCAACGCTGAAACGTGTTCATTTTTCAGAGATCAGGCCTCAGTTGGGTACTTTCAGGCCAGGCATGGTGTTGAAAGAGCAGGGGTGCTGGGGCCTAAAGACCTGGGTTTGAGTCTCTTGCCCTTCCTGGGTGATCGTGGGCAAGTGGGATCATCGAGCTGAGCACTGGAATCCTGGTCTGTAAATGAGGGTGATGATGCTGATCTCCGGAGCTGTCACGTGCTATCAACCTGTCAAGGAGACAGGATGTGTCAGTGGGAGACAGTGGTGTTATCTGAAACAGGTCCACAGGTGCCACATTCAGGGATGGGTCTCTGGATTGGACACCACTGGTGTGGAGAAGGACGTCTTGATTTGTCTGTTTTTGTGTTGAGCTCACCAGAGTCTCTCGAAGAGGCAGGGTCAGTGTGACCACAGTGTGACTAGCATAGAAACCGCACTGTGGTCAGGGACCACTTGGCAACCCAGAGTGAGGAAAAGATGATTTCTTCCAGAAATTCAAGGAAAGGGCCTGTGTTGGGTCCCCTTGACCTCTCTGGGAACCCGGAACCTCGCCTAGGTTGGCTTCAGCTCTGTGTGAGGTGTAGGTTTGTGTGTACCTCAGCCTCTAGTAAGCCTGTCCTCCAGGTCCCTATATATTGCCCCATGTCTCCCTGTCCTTGATTTGGATAGACTCTTCTCATTCCTTTTTTTTGTAGCTTAGCCTCCCCTGTTACTTCTGTATTCTCCTCACCAGATAGCTGTTCCCAGATCTGCCCACTGCCATCACCCTAACAATTCCAGGTCCTTCTCATGACCTCCTGCACCAAGGGCAGTTAGTGGCCTCATTTAACCAACGAACATGAAACAAGACTCCTTTTCTCTCATAACTCCAGCTAACCAGCCTCTCTCTGATGTCATTTTTTCCCAGACAGAGAGCATGTCCACACTGCTGACTGGGGTTTGGCCAACCACATCACCTCTTCTCTGCTCTTACTGTGTGCACCTGCCTGAGCCCTTAGTTGAGGAGCAAGAGGCAGATTTCCAGGTCTCCCCTGTGGGTGCCTTAGGGCAGAAGTCACATCTGTGTCCTCCCATCTCCACTTCCAGAGTCTGGCTTCTTCTCATGCATTTGTTGAATGAACAAAACCAGGTGGAGTCCTCATTTTCATCTCTGTGTGTTGTGCACATTGTGCTAGGAACTCAACAGAAGAGAGGGAAGCCTAGTTCCGTCTCAGCAAGCAGAGAGAAGATACATCCTTCCTTGCTGCTGTCTGTGGTGCGTATGCTGGAATCCTGTGTCTTGTTCCATCTCCGAGTGTTCATGGTCATTGTCTCCTCCCAGGTTGGTGCCTCCCAGCCTGTGGGCTCTTCTTCCTTCGTCTTCCCAGTGCATCCAGGCAGAGAGGTCTTCAGAAGGAAATGCGGGTCATAGCCTGCTCCTCCCAGCTTCAATACTTCCCCCATTATTTTCCAGTAGCTACAAGATGCTCACTTATGCTGCCAATTCCAGCGCCTCATATGTCTCCTCCAGCATGTTCCCTTCCAGCAAGCTCCTCCACAGCTTCCCTCACCCAACTAAACAAGACTACCTGATATTCTTGAACTACATGAGCCCTTTCCGGCCTCAACCCTAACCCTAACCTTAACTCCTTGGCTTTGAGTCCTGCCTCAATACCTAGAGCTCCACCGCCTCCACTGTGAGCACCTCCTCACATTTTAGGGCTCACTGCAAATCCTACTTTCTCCAGGAAAACTCCAAATTAAACATATTGGAAAGAACTATTTCTACTTTTAAAATACTATAAAAATGGGCTGGGGATTCAGCTCAGCGGCATAAACACCTGCCTAGCAAGCACGAGGTCGTGATTTGATCCCCGGTACCAAAAATTAAAATACTATAGAACTGTATAAGAATTTTTAAAAAGTGATAGCATTCAAAGTGGCCAGCAGGCAGCAAGCCGACCATCACTTAAATGTCTGTAGGGTATAAATTGATGCAGTCACTCAGAAATCCAAGTTGGCCTACATATCTGGAGATTTTAGACTTCTCTCCTTAAACTCAATAAGTCCATTTGTAAGAATCTCTATTATGTAAAAAATTGGAAATGCTATCAGAGAACCCCACATAAGAAGATTTGCTGCAGTATTTACTTATATTTTCCCTGAATAGAAAGAGTCTAGAGCAGTGGTGGGGAACTCCAGACTCCAGATGTTGTGTCATGGCGGTGTGCATATAGTGTGGCCTTGTGATGAAACATTCTACCTCTTACAAAATTGTGTTTTCAAAGAGTACCCGATGGCATGGCAAACTGCTGGTAATATAAGATATGAACACTATAGTGTTATAAAATATGGTTATAAAATATAAACAGGAGTTCTTGGTAGGAATTCTGGTCATTCTATTTATTCACCTGAAAATCGTTCCATATCTTGAGTAGTTGATTGCTGCATAACATGTTTTTGTTCCTTAAGAATAATCTCGTTTTTGCTTACCTAATTTTTTTTTTTATTTCATGATGTTTGGTGGTAGGGGGTATCTAGTCATAGACCCTGTACTGGAGATTAAGCTTTTGCTTTTTTTTTTTTTTAAACCCTGAGGTCTTTTGTCTCTTTCTTTTCTCTTTAATTTCATTTTTACTTATTTATATTTAAAAATGTTTTTGCTAACCTGATGAAGAGGGCTTTATTGTCTTAGAATTGGATGAAGTTTGAAATTGAACATGCGTAGACAATCCCTACTTGATGATTAAGCATTGGAAATTAATTTGCTCTTAAGAAAATGAAGATCTCCATGGACTTGCATAGCTCTTTCCCCTTTGCTGTACTCTTCACTCTCCACTCAGGAAATGAATTAATTCTTCAATTGAGTTCACTGTTCTGGGTCCCAGGAACAATCAAGGTTGCATTCCTCTTTCGCCTGTTTTCCTGGGTTCTGAAGCAAAGAAGCTTCCATTCCAAGCCATCGACTCCTGCCTCTCCCCAATGAAAGAACCTTGCAGCAGGTTAACCCATGGAGGCCCAGAAGACCCAGAGCATGCTGGTCTCTGGATGCTAAGTACTCCTCAAAGCAGAGGAAGGAGGACTTTACCTTCCATTTTTAGGGAAGGAGTGGGCAAAAGGAAATAGGACTCTAAGCATTTGAGTTGAGAAGGGGCAGATTTTTGTCCTACATGCAAGTTGGATGATAATACAGTTGTGAGCATGCTGGGGCAGCTGCTCAGTTAAAAGCTTTGTTGACTGATTGATTGATTGATTGATTGATTGATTCACCCATTTGTCAGTTTATTGAGTACTTACCAGGCCCTAGGGGCTACTGTAGACTCCAGGAAAAGTGGAAAGCCAGGTTAGACTGGACCTTGCCCCCATAGAATGCACAATCCTTTGGGGGAGGTGGACAGTCATCATTTGCAAGTAATATTTTGATCTGTGCTAAGCGCCTCCAAAACACCATGTGGGCCCAAAGTCAAGGTCTTGGTGTCTGAATTCAGTTCTATGAGTGGGCCCCTTAACACTGTGTTTTTGATTTCTGAGGCACCTGGGGTGCTCCAAAGATGGAAGAGCAAACAGACTGTTACAATTCTGTTTGAGCTGCTATAATGAACACCAGAACGTGGGTAATTTGTAAATAAGATAAATTTATTGGCTTACAGTGCTGGAGGAGGAAAGTCCAGGAGCTTGGCTCCAGCATCTGGCAAGGGCCTTGGTGCTGTGCCATTCTCCTGGCAGAAGGTGGGAGAGCAAGAGAGGGCAAGGGAAGAGTACCCAAGGGCCCAATCTTGGTTTTATCACGAGCTCCCTCTTCCTCCAAGATAATGACTGCAGTTCACTCACAGAGGGCAGGGACCTCAGGACATCCTTACCTGTGCTCAGGGCCCAGCCCCAACACGGCTGCAGTTTGGAACACGTGAACTTTGGGAGACACATTCAAGCTGTGGCACCTACAGGAAGGGAGACATTTTTGCAGTCCCTGACTTTCTTGTCTCCTTTCATGCTTTATTCCAAAGGTGCCTATGTCCCTGGATAGCATCCATTACATGGGCTGCTGGATAGCCCTATGTGGGCCTCGGCTTAGAGCCCCAGCTTGGCAGGAGTGTGACAGCAAAGCTGTCTGGTTCCAACCAGAACTCAACCACCTAGAGTCTATGGAAGGAGCTTGAAGGAGCCTGAAGGAGCAGCCAGCCAGGCAGCCAGAGGCTGCTGCTCTGGGCTGCCTTTGGGGCCCTTAGCACCTGGAGGTCGTCCGCCTAGAGCTTTCCCATCCACAGGCCTCTGGGCGTGGAGCATCACTAACTTCAGGCTACAGAGGGAGAAAAGAGGGGCCAAGAGAATGTCCGTGTACAGGCACCGGGCCACACGTCCCTTGAAGCCAGATCTAAGATTAGAGTGGGTATGTGTTTGGCTCCCAGATCTGCAGTCAGATCCCAAACCCATGCTGTTTCTTGGCAAAACTCTTGTCACAATTCCTCTAACTCAGATCCACCCTAGTTTGTCTCTGGAAATATTGTAGCTGTCATAATCGTTGTTCTAATAAAATACTCATCTGAAGACCTATTAGTAAGGCATATTGTTGACAGGAAATGTGCATTTGCCAGATTTCCTATTATATTGTCTATTTCCTGACTCATTTTTCTTGGGAGGGCAGGAGTCACTGGAGATAATAGTGTACTGACAGAAAGAGAAAGCAAGGGGGAAGAGATGGTGGGGAGTGGGGGAATTTGGTTCTACTCTGCTGCAAAGGTTTCCAGCAGGAAATTCACAGTTCATTTCCTGTCAGTCTGCTCCAAGCAGCATCTGCCCCTCTCCCCTCAAACAGATTGTCCCCAACCCAGGAGACTGACCCTGGGTCACATGTGACTGCTGAGCACTGCAGTCAGGAGAGTGTCCTTAAAGGTCCAGATGAGCATGTGAAATTAACTGTTCTTTCTACCAGTCAACAGGACCTAGTGGAGGCTGGTGGAACAAGAATCCAAAAAGAATCTTGCTTTCTAAAAAGTTTTTGCCCAGAACCTTTTCTCTTTTGACATAAAATTGCAAATAGAAAAAAAAATCAAATTACAAACCAAATTACAAAATCAAATTACAAATAGAATACCATGCTTGCTGGTTGTGCAAGCATCAGTGATATGTCTGAAAATTATGTAAGTGGTCCTTGTGTGAGTGCCACATCTTTGAATTGGGATGGCTTTGGTTTAGCTTCTTTCTGGAATGATCCGGCTCAGTACGTACTTGTGGAGCTCTGGGTTGGCAGAATTCTCAGCATGGCCAGTGGTGAGTTCCAGGAGGGAGGTGGCCAAGGCCTGGGTGTGGATTTAGTGCATGGGCTTCACAAGGGACTCAACTGTGAGTCCAGAGACTGCTCTTCCTCTCTGGGCCTTCTGCCTCCCACTGCTTTCCCCAGGAAAAACAGGAGGAGACGAAGACAAGCTAAGGTGAGCCACTGTCCAAATTTGCCAGATTGTCTCTCCTTTTTTTTTTTTTTTTTTTAAGCTCTGAATCCCACAGTCCCAGGGCAATCATGATGGTAGGTCACTCTCAAAATGTGAATAATTTTTTTTTTTTTAGCAGTCAAGTACAATGCTTTGTAACTTCCTGCTAGGCCCCAAGCTAGGTCCCCAGAAGCTGAGCAAGGACCTATATTACTGGGAGGGAGAAGGACAGATATGGTTGTACTTTATGGAAACCACTAAAAATGGTCTTTGGCCAAGGGAAGGGTTTGCTGACTCGGGTCACCCAAAGCGCAGGTGTCTTGCTTCTTTTAGACGTGGCTGGATGGGGTGGTGGCTTCAGTCTTGTGAGGACAGCACCCGCTGTAGAAAGGCACCTTTGGAATGGAGTCTCTCTGCCAGGTTGTCAGGGACTCAGACCCCTGTGGACTGAGAGTAAGGCAAACAGGTCCTCAAGGATCACCGGGGTGCTCTTTTTTTTAAAAAATTTTATTTTAAAGGGGAGTAAAATTAAACACAACAAAACAGAACAGAATGGGACATAAGAAAGCATAAATTTCAAAGCTAGACAACCTGAGATCTTCACTATCTGTCATATTGTCTCTTGTTTTCTTCCAAATGGTTGTCCTTATCTTTGCATATAGAGAGCTCATACTAAATAACATAGCCAATCTTTTCACAAGATGTGTAGTTCACTGGCTCCCACTTGCTAGGCAGGGGGGAGGGGAGGGGAGACACAGGATGGGGGACAGGACGACATGAGATGTCTGATTCTCAGCGCACATGCAGGCAGGATCACAGCCACCCCCAGAGAGGGTAGGAGTTCCTTGTTCTCCTGCACCACAAGTCAACCACACAGTGCAGATCCTGGTGTGCCAGGGTCTCTCTCCTCTGGGCCGCCAAAAGTCTGCCACACTCTCAGCCACCTCCAAAGAGCGGGGGAGTTCCTTGTTCTCCTGGCACCCCGAATCAACCGCACAGTGCAGGTCCCGATACACCAGGGTCTCTCTCCTCTGGGCCGCCAAAAGTCTGCCACACTCTCAGCCACCCCCAGAGAGTGGGGGAGTTCCTTGTTCTCCTGGCACCCTGAGTCAACCACATGGTGCAGTTTCCGATGCGCCAGGGTCTCTCTCCTTCGGGCCGGCAAAAGTCTGCCACACTCTGAGCTGCCTCCAGAGAGGGGGGGAGTTCCTTGTTCTCCTGGCACCCAGAGTCCACCGCACAGTGCAGGTCCCGATGCACCAGGGTCTCTCTCTCCTTCGGGCTGCTGAAAGTCTGCCACACTCTCAGCCGCCCCCCTAGAGAGGGGAAGGGTTCCTTGTTCTCCCAGCACCCTGAGTCAACCACATGGTGCAGGTCCCGAGGTGCCAGGGTCTCTCCCTTGCAGGTCCCCTAAAGTCCGCCATACTCACCTGCTATTTCTTTCTGATGAATTGACCATTCCATTTCCAAAGTTCTGAAATGGCCAACAGACCACAGAAAGAATTCTCTTTAGGCTCCTGTTTGAAACCAGCAGCTACAGCAATCTGCTGGCCTTGCTTCAGGGCCACCACTGAGGTGCTCTTGCTGGACAGACATGAATAGCAGAGGGCCTGTTATATCTGTCAGGACTCTGCCTTCTATAGCTCCTGTCCTATCTTATGCAGTCAGGACTGGGCATGGTCCTCTATGCCCTCTTGGCACCCTGTGTCCCCTTTTGAAGGCTTTCCCACAGAATCACAACTGCTTGGCCCACGAGGATTGAGTCCTGAATCTTTGCCAGGCCCGGAAGACAGCTTTTGTAGGGACTCCTCTGGAACCCTAGGAGAGTCTGAGGTAGGAGAGCTGTTTGAGATGGATCCTATTCTATCTTTGCACATATATTTATCTGGCTTTTTCAACCAAAATTTGGACTTGGAAATATAAAACTTGCCTTTAATGAATGTCGTAAGCTAAAGAACTATATGAGGCTATGGAGAAGTAAACAGAGACAGACAAACTTATCAGAGTCTGTGTCTACAACCTGAAACCTGGAAGCCTGGAGTCTGTGTCTACAACCTGAAGCTTGGAGACATAGGTGAAGACGGCCCCTGATCTTCGCCTGCAACATCTGAAATCAACTGAGGACTGTGAGCATGTTGCTAGCTCTGTCTCCAGAGGGTTTCCAGTCCTCACAGGAAACCTGTCCTGACCCTTGAAGCTGAGTAGGTACCTTCCCAGGTGCAAGCAGGACTTACTTCTTTTGGAGCCCGCCCTTCGCCTGTGGTCTGCTTCCCCATCTGGCTGTCTTCTGCCCAGCACTGTGGAGGCATTGTAGCAGCCTCAGGACTTTCCATGGTGCCAGGCATATAGTAGGGACTTAAAGTATCTCATTGCATCATTTTTCCAGCAGTGGGAGTGTGGTGCTATACTGTGCTAAGCACTTCACATACATTGATTTAGTGTTCACATTAAGGCCAGTTTTCTTTTTTTTTTCATTTAAAAATTTTTTGGCAAAATGTACATAGCATAGGTAACCATTTAACCCTTTGGAGCATAAGATTCAGTGGCAGTAAGTACATTAGCATGATTTTGCAATTATCACTTCCATCCATCTTTAGAACTCCTTTTAGCTTCCCATCCTGAAACCCTGACCCCATTAAACAACTCCTTGTTCTCTACCTTCTGTTCCTGGCATTGGACTTTCTGTCTTTGAATCTGAGGACTTCAGGAACTTTAAAAGTAGAATCAAGCTGGATCTTGTGCCATATGCCTGTAATCCCAGTACTCTGAGAGCCCGAGGCAGGAGGTCTGTGAGTTTTAGTCCAGCCTGAGCAACTTCACAAATTAGTGAGGCCTGTCTCAAAAAATTAAGGGCTGAAGATGTAGCGTGTTGCAAAAGTCCTGGGTTCAAACCCCAATGCTACAAAAAAGAAGGAAAAAAAGTAAGATAAGGAAAAGTAAAAGGACAATATTTATCCTTTTGTGACGGGCTTATCTCACTTAATATCTTCCTTCCCTTTCTAGGCTGAAAAATATTCCATTGTGTATATATATCCTACTTTAAAAATTTATTTGTTGATGGATACTCAGGATTCTTTACATTTGGGCTGCAGTGAATAAAGATCAGGACTTTTAAAATAATGGAGGCTGAAATTATTCTCCAAGGTACTCCAGTCATAAAATTGTCAAGAGGCAAAAGTAAATCTTAACTTTAGGCCTGCTGGAGGCTGCTATGCCACATTTTCTTCCATTCTTAGAATAATAACACCCTTAGTAAGGTGTGAGATTGTATTAGTAAGGGTAAGAAGAGCTGCTGTAACAATCAGACCCCACAATTCATTTGACTTAGCAGTGAGACAGAAGTTCACTCCTCATTTATGTTAAGTGTGCTTGGGGACGATACTGTACTGATGTGGAGACTCTCACCATGGGGCACTTCAGAGGTTCAAGGTTTGTTTACAGTGAAGGTTCCCATCCTCTAGGTGTTGGGAGTCCTCCACCTCCAGGTATCAAGAGGGGAGAGAAATCTCGGAGGCAGCCCACCTGTTACGTTTTATATATAAATGTTCGAAGCCTTATAGGTGGGGCTTTGGGGAGGTGATAGATCATGGAGGAGTGATACCCATCAGTGGATTAGTCCACTGGTGAATTTATAGCTAAATATGATACAGGAAAGTGAAGCCTGATTGGAGGAGGCGGGTATAGTCTGGAAGAGTGTATCTCCCTTACTCCTCCCTTGATATCTCTCCATTTCCCGCTGCCATGCCATGGCATGGCTTGGCATGGCTCTTTCTTCTTTACCATCCCCCTCTGCCATGCCACGCTGCCTTGGATCCAGCCTACTATGGACTGAAACCTCTATTAACTGTGAGCCAAAATAAATCTTTCCTCCATAGAGCTGCAAGTGTCAGGTATTGTGTCTCAGCGACAGGAAAGTAACTAAGACAATTTCTGCACTCAAAAGCCCCAACCTGAAAGTGACCACATGTCACAGGCATAAACCAGTCCCAGGGCCATGTTGGGGGTGACGGGCCTGGGAAGTGTCATTCCTGGATGACAGCTGTTCTTGGCAGCTTCTTTACCTTCTGGAAGGCAGGGCATGAATATTTGGTTGGATCACTTGTAAAATTGTAAAATTCACAGTGGAATTTTTCATGGACAAAGCTAGAAAAACACCCATGCATTCAGGAGGCCAAGGAGTCAGGGATGAGCAGAAGCATCATTTGAATGCAGCCCTGTCTCTGTTGGTTAATCTCACTTTGCAGCTCCCTCAATGTCATGGGTTATTCTGAAGGTTATTTCATGGGCCGCTTCGGTGTAGAAGCACATTTCCATAGACAGCAGATAAAGATCTCTTAACCTTGTATTTTCTCTCCTATCATCATAAATAGCTCATGCAATGCCATTTCAGTGAGCATGACAGTTTCAACAATGAGATCTGGATGCAGCAGCCTATCTTCTTGTTATATATAAAAAAGAGTGACAGCATTCATCGTTTACGGTGACATCAATGAAGTCAGCTTGTAGAGGTTCCCACTCTATCCATTCACAATGCCTTTTATGACTTTAGGCTTTTAAACACGGCACTTGGGTCTATTTTTCAAATGTACCACCATTATCAGCTCTGGAAGGCATTCTTCAATATTTCATTTTTCTAAGAATATCTGGACTATCTTAATTCCTAGGAGGCTTCTCCGTGGGGTAGGCTGTCAGGTATGACTTTCATGTGAAAAAAGTGGAAAGAAAGTGCCTGCTGAATCACTTTATCCTTTGGGATGCCTTCCATTTTTTCTTTCCTGTCTTAGTCCCTGAACACAGATCCTATAATACAGTAGGCCCTCAGCACAGCCATCTGTGTTCTGTGCAGAAGTCAGAGGGGCATTATAACACAGAATGTGGTGTGGACCAATCCTGACCTGTAAATATATTACCTCTTTGAAGCCACGAGTCTGCCACCAAGGGTCTGGAAATTCCAGTTAAAGCGAACTCTCCGAGAACCAAGCTGATGAATGGTTAGCTTCCTGAGACCCCACTGCTGATTAGAAACACCACCCTAATTCCTGAGGAAGTGACCGTTGGGACCCAGGTGGAGAATTGCCACTAGCATAGCTTCTGGATGTAGTCTCTGGAGCAAAGTTGTCTCCCACTGGCCACCATTTCACGGCTTTATCCTGGTCTGCAGATATTTTTGTAAGAGCTGGGCAAGTTCATGTTCGATTTGGCTCTAATGGACCAGGATCAGTTTCTCTGGGCAGTGGGTCATTTGGACAGGTGGAGGACAGTCAAGGCAATTACTGAAGTGTCATAGATAGGATGAGACCTGAGTCTAGCAAAGGAAATAGCTGAGTGCCCTGAACTGCCCACAAGCAGCCGTTGAGGCGGACACAGTACGGACATGCCAGACACTCTAAGGATGAGAACGTTTGACCTATTTTAGCAACAACAAATCTTTTCTCTTGCACGTACTTCTCTAATTACAAATGAGTTCCTGGAGGGTTAGCAAGGGTAAATAAAATTGATTCTCTCCACGTAGTATTGGAAATGATAAATGTGTTCCAGCAAGGGCTTCAAAAGCCTGTTTGCTGATTGGAAAAGGCAAAATAATTGTGAGACAGTGACCAATAGATGTCAGGGATCATGGCAGGATTGGTCTTCTTGCAGAAATGCCACAGGTCTGATCTTTTAGAGATAACTGCCATCAGATATCTGGGAGTTTCAGGTTCTACCCTTGGGTAGACCCAGGGCATTAGGAGGATTCCTGGGGTGACTCTGCTCTGGGTGTTCTGCCTTTCTCTTAATGAGCCCTCTGTTTCCTTGGTGGTCATGACCAGGCCCCATTCACTTGTTCCCTTATGCCTGGCACAGTCTTGGCATGGAGGGGGTATGCTGTGTTCATTCACACATGTCATGGACAAGAAGAGGGTGGCAATTATAGGTTCAGGTGTGACACATATGACTATCACTTTGGGAAAATAACATAACTTCTGAGAACCTATTTCTACATTTTTGGGGTGTGCTTAAATCATACATCATTTGCAGGATGTATATGAAATGAATAGGATGAAGTATTTAGTTTGACTCATAAGAAATTGTGGATATTTACCTTTTTAAAACTCAATAAACAGCAATTTTGTATGGTTCCACCTAATATGTACTAGTTATTTATTACTGCAAAATGAGTCGCCACTAAATTTAGCAACTGAAAACAACAAACATGTTCTGTCTCACAGCTTGTGTATGTCAGGAATCCAGAAAGGCTGAGCTGAGACCTATGCCTCATGTCTCCAACAAGGCTGCAGTTGCGCTGTGGGCCCGGGCTACTGTCATCTGAAGACTGAACTGGAGAGATTCTCCAGAGTGATGCAATGTAAGCTCATACTGTTGGAGGTAGGCTTCAGCTCCTCGTGAGCTGCGGGAATGAGGTCCTCAAACCCTTGCTGGCTGTTGGTTGGAGGCCACCTCCAGTTCCCTGCTGTGTGGACTGCATCACAGGCTACCCCATGACATGGCAGCTGGCTTCTCCCAGAGTGAGTGAGAATGAGGACGCTCAAGACAGAGGCCATAGTCTGTTTCTGGGAGTGACACTGTATCACCCCTGCCACATTCTATTTGTTAGCAGTGAGCTGTCAAGTCCAGGTTTCATTTGATAGAGAGATGTTACTCCAAGATATTGAAACCAGGAGATAGGGACATTGATGGTCATCTCAGGAGCTTCCTGGGACACCACGTGACACAGTGTGGAGTCTGGCACACAGATCTCAAGAAACAGGAAAAAGAGGGGAAAGAGTTGCAGTACTGGAAGTGTTTCCTATGTATCCTAATTTAATTGGAATAGAGCGTTTCTTCTGTGAAGTGATGTGGATGGAGTAATCTGGGGTAAAGATTCCCCAGTGGCAGCTGTCCCAGAGAACTCCTCTCCTATGGAATGCCTTTGGCAAGCTTTTTCTTGTACTCCTGAGACTGTCTTGCAGGTAGACTCTGGGGCTGTCTTGTCAACAGATTCTGATAGTCTCTTCCTCCCTCCCTCTCTCGCTCTTTTCCTTCTCTCTCTCTCTTTCTTTAGTTCTTTTTTTTTTTCTTCAATACCAGCAACTGAACCAGGGCATTCACATGAGCTGCAACCCCAACCCTTTTTATTTACTTTTTTTCTTTTTTTTTTACACTATGATTCAGGCTGGCCTTGAACTCACTTTGTAGCCCAGGCTGGCCTCAAACTCCTGGTAATCCTCCTGCCTCAGCCTCCCAAGTACTGGGATTACAGGCATGTGCCACCATGCCCGGCTTCTATCCCTTTTTTATTTTTATTTTGAGACAATGTCTCACTAAGTTGCTAAATTGCCCAGACTAGGCTCAAACTTAGGTTCCTCCTCCCTCAGCCTTCCAGAGTGCTGAAATGACAGATGTGGCCACTTCACCCAGATGACAGGCTTTTCAATGCTCAGGGCAAAGCCTGGGGTTGGATGGTGATGCCAAGTGCAAATGAGAGTGGAGACAGGTAGAGGGGTAAACTAGGGCTGAGTTGCCCGACCCAGGAATGTTGGAATGTGGCATGGCCTGCGAGACCCTGATTCGGAAATTCCAGTTTAGGGACAGGTCCTTCTGGGAGTAGATGCTGGAGGAGTGGAGGGAAGGAGGAGAAGGGGGAGCTCCTTTATGGGTGCAGGTACAGGGTTCCTTAGGATGGCCAGCTGTTTTCTGAGAGCACCTGTTACGCTCTCCACTTTGTTTGTATCAAGGAGGAAGCAGCTGGGGCAGAGCCAGTTAGTCACAAGGTTTAGGAAAATTACTGGATCTGATATTCTGACGTTTTTAAGCTGCCACTTGTTTTGTGTGTCCTGGCTCTCTGCTAACTTCTTTAGAGCAAGATCTCTCCTGTGCTCACAAGAATGGAAGGAAGTGAAAACTCTGCCTTTTCTGTCACCAATAAAACTCAGAAATAAGGGGATTGCCCAAGGCCACCGAGAATGAGCTGCAAGTCTACTTCTGTTGTACCCGGGAGGAGGAACACACTGTAGATCATCAGTATCTGGGTTGCTGAAGAATGCACCATGGTATTGGGCCCAGTGTCTTCTCTGGGTCCTTAAACTTAGTTACCTTCCCCCGATGGTTTCATTATAACCAACTTAGTCTCTATCCAGGTGCATGGGCCTGCAGGAACTGCGTAATGGGAAAGTGTGAGGTGCCCCATTTCTCTTCCCTGTTCACCTGTGGGCAGGTCTTTCCCACATTTCTCTAGTGGAAGCAATCATACCCAGCCTGAGCTGGATACCTACTGGGTTTCACTGCCTGTGTGGCCCCTTGTGGATGGTGGCAGCCTCTTAAAGCCCTGTATCAATCAAGGACTGTGAGTTGGATTCCAGGCTCAGCTGGAAGGAGTTCTGGCATTGACTAGCCATCCCTGCCATGGGTGAAGGAGCATAGCAGGGTGCACACAGGTTTTGTAAACCCTGTTCTAAGGCTTCCTGTGGCATTTAAAAGTGATAATGTGTAAAAGTTCTTTATACCTGGTTAGTACCGGAACACACATACTACTTTTTTTTCAGTTCATTCTGATGCAATTTATAATCTGGCTAGCTCCTCATTTGGAAAACACTGGCCAGGTCATAGCAGGTGTCCAGGGGGCACCCCAGGAGTGTTGACCCCCTACTCTTTCTGAGCCCCACTGACCCCACTGGGTATCCCTGATACACATAGTCGTAAAAGTAACCGACCCCAAACTCCAGGCCACCCAAGCAAAGCCAGGGAGAGGGCATAAGCACAGCAAAGGTATTAACTTGGTGTATTTACACCCCCAAGTACTTCACTGTCATCAGGAGCAGCCCCTTCATGAGATATAAGTAATTTGTGCAGGCTGATCCCGGTTTTCTCATTAATATGCAAATGAGGCATGCCAGTTGTTAGGTTAGAAGAAAGCTGTCATGTTTATTGTGACAGATTTAATGGATGTGTTTGGATTGTGCATTCAATGTGTTTTCAAGAGCATGTCTTATCTTTGTTTAGGCAGTATATCAAAAATGTAAACAACAATTCATTAGCATCTGTCAGAAGCGTAAAGCCACATTGTTTCACTTGACAATCTTCCCAGAGGTGGGAAAAATACCTATATCTGACTTCTTCAGTATTAGTTAGGAATTGTACTGTGTTTTCCCCTCAGTGCGTAAGCAGTAAATGAAGAGCAGCAGCTCTGCTTGGAGAGTTTGAGAGTCACAGGGCCACTGCTGGGGCCAGATAACTGTCCTGATGCACAGTCCTGCAGCCTCAGAATCCCCCACAGAGACCAGGGGTCTGGCATGCATCTTGTTGAAAACAAAATCGCGTAGGGATTGTGAATTGTCTCATTCCACAAAGCTTACAAGCACCCTGCTGGGAGAAAATAGTGGAATGTAGAAAAATAAATATATTAGAAAGCGGAAAAATAAACTGGTTGTGGTAGAACATGCCTGTAATCCCAGCTCTCAGGAGGCTGAGGCATGAGGATCACTGTGAGTTTGAGACCAGTCTGGGCTACATAGTGAGACCCTGTCTTTTAAAAAAAAATGTGCAAAGTGAGATTAGAGACCAAGAGAAACATAGTTGGAATATCACAATATAATTAAAAGGGAAAATAATTCAGATTTTTTTCCTGAGACATAGTCTCCCTATGTAGCTTGAGCTATCCTTGAACTCACGATGTAGCCCAGATTGGCCTCCAGTTTGAGGCCGTCTTCCTGTTTCAGCTTCCCTCATGCTGGAATCACAGATGTACACCACCATGCCCAGCCAAATTTTAATGTTCAATTTTCCATGCAGTTTTTAAATTTGACCTGCAGACTTAGCTCTGAGCTTCCTGAGGGCCAAAGAGAAAAGAAGAACATTTGAAGTTATAAAACTCCCTTTTCCTTTAAAAAATGCAATCTGTCTAAAACAACAACTTTCAAAAAGCAGTAACGGGGAGGATAGACCATTATCCTATTTAGGAGAAATAAGTATTTGTGTGAGACTTGATTCTAAGCGCTTCATAACAGCTTACTGAATTGCGCAGCCCTGTGGCCTCAGGCAGGTTTGGAATTCACTGGCCTTGTGTGGTATTCAGTAAGGATCCAGGATGGAAGCACAACTCCATTTCCCCTGAATTCTCCCTTCTTTTCTGACTTCTCATCAGCGTTTATACCTGTTCTTCAACTCTTGCCAGTGCTCCTTTTCCATTCAAGATAAACTTCTGGGAAGGGCTGTTCTCCTGGTTTGTGTTCGCTCTTTCCTTTGGTCCTCCTCCCGCCCCCAGCTCAGGCTACCGTTGCCCAAGCCCTGCTCCCTGCCTAGGGCTCCCTTCTCTGGCAGAGTCCTCTTCTTCAGAGCTTGATTTCCTGGTTTTCTTGCTGTCTGAGAATGGCTCTTGGTCATCTGCTCCTCTTCCTGGGTCCTCCTGCTTCTTTCCTGGTGTCACTGTCTTCATTCTAGCCTTTTTCAAATATGCATTAGTGTTATGGCGTCTAGATGGCCCTCCCAAGCCTCATGCAATCATGGACGTGGCTGAATCTAGCATTCCTGACTGGTTCATTGTGTAGCACTGGGGTTGGTGATGTGAATGCTACACCCACCCAAGGTGGAACCAGCGTAAGAGTGGGAAGAAAGTGTGTTTTCTCTCTTTCGCTCAGTTCGATCTTGCTGTTTGCAGTGGCCTTGAATGGCTGCCCGTCACACTATCCTGCCTTGGAGCCAGCTGAATATGGACTGAAACCCCCAAACTGTAAGAAATAAACCTTCCCTTGCTTCACTTTGGGTGTCAGGTAAGTAACTAAGACAATTAGTGACTACTCTGCTGAGGTCCCTGGATGGGTCTCTCTTCCTCAGTTTGTTCTTCTAAATGTCAGCCCTGCAACGCACACATGTTACTGGGAACCCCTGAATGGACTCTGCCTGATGCCAGTGCCCCAGAAAGAACACGGAAATACCTGGTCTCCCCTTCTCCCAAGGGAAGTTTGCCTGTCTCCCACCTGGCCTCCTCTGCAGCCTGTCACTCCTGCCTTTCTCAGCATTACCCTGCTCACCAGGACGTGATACCTTGCATCTGAAAACCCTTAGCTGGTTCTGCATGTTATTCCCCCTTTCCCTCCTCAAAATTTTGGAGGCCAGAGGTCCAAGATCAAGATGGTGGCAGATCTAGTTACTGGTGAGGGCCTGATTCCTGGTTGAAAGATGGAACCTTCTTATCGTGTCCTCATGCAGAAGACAGAAAGAGAGAAAAAGAGAAAACTCTCTGTGTCTCCCCTCATAAAGATCCTGATTCCCTCATGAGGATTTCACTCCATGATCTGGTCATCTCCCAAAGGCCCTACTTCCTAAGACCACCACCTTGGGGGTGAGGATTTTAACATATGAATGAGGGTACCACACACTTCCAGTCCATAATAGCTTCCATGGCTTCATGGAAATGACTTTGGAAAAGGTGACTGATTGCCTCTTAATCCAATGTGCTCTTCAGTATTTCTGGCCTTCTCCGTGGCTTCAACAGCGAGCACTGCCTTCTCTTACAACCTTCTTTCCTGTGGAGATCCTGTGACTTTATAACTTCTGGCAGCCTAACCTCAATGGATGCTTTCTTCCAAGTAGCGTTCCCATTGTGTGCTCTTTTAATTGGTGTCCCACTGGCCTAAATCTCCTCCTGCTTATGCCGTTGGGGTGGCCTCAACACTTCCCTAGACTTCATTTCAGTTTCCTCTGCTGTGCAGATTAACCTCAATGTCTAATCTTACCCTGTCTTCTGAGAAGCAGCCTCATCTGTGTTGCTTCCACCAGGGCTGGGTGTCTTCTGTCTCAGCATCTCTTTCAGCAGCTTCTAAAGACACTTCATGCAACCCATCCTTCCCTTGCCCTTGCTATCTTCTTCTTTAATCCTTAGGTCAGGGATCATCATCTTCAGAAGACTCCTTGAGTGCCTTGTTAGTGCCCTGTGTCTATTTCTACCTGGGCATTTGTCACATTATTGTGGTTCAGTGTCCCTGCTCCAGGTAAGGACCAGCCTCTCATCTTGCTTTAAGCCTGGCTCATGGTGGGCCCTTGGTGATGGATGATTGGGAGTTTCTGGACCTCATGTCTCCTCCTCAAACGATCCTCCCATTTCTGACTGTGTATATTTTCTGGTTCTCAGTTGGTGAGTGGAGGTGCACTGAGACAGCAGGGTTGGGGTAGTGTGAGGGTGGCATAGGGGGTTTATATCTTTAAGGGTGGAAGGTGCAGCAGAGGACCCTCCGCACAGGCTGCAAGGCTGTGGCAAATCCTGAGTGGGGGACAAACCTGCCCAAATCGCCCCAAAGACAACAGGTTTCATGGTACCACCTTCCTGACTGCCCACTCCCAAGTCCTGCCTTTCCCCCCCAGGGGACTAAGAAACCTCTAGCGGGGCCTGGTGGAGGGGGGTGGGGGAGAAGAAGGTTAAGAACCCCATCAATACTCAAACTGGGATCTAAAAGGGTACATGAACCTTCCAGCAACACATGAAATCCAGATCCACATTTAGTGGGAATTAAAGTAATTGATGAATTTGCACTGGAGACACAAGATCACATAAATAAAGAGCTATGACTCCTAAAAATAACACTCCTGGCTTTCTTTTTTTAACATAAGGTAAAGAGCAACATGTAACACATCTTCCCCAGAGAGTCTGCATCAAGCTATTAGGAAACTGGAGAGAACTGGATGATGAAAATGTTTATTCAGAAATCAATAGATTTATCCTAAAAGGGGTTAGAGAATCACATGAGTAAAAGCTGGTCCCACTGCAGCCCCTAGAGTTGCTCCAGGCAAGGGAGGCTCTGGGCAGTAAGAGGTTAAGGTATGGATTTTAACTCTGAATTTGAAGGAAGACCCCGGGGTGAGCTTTTCATTGTGTCGACTAAAAATGTTTTAAAAATCAATATAATAGTGTTTAAAGGATCTTCTTCTTCTTTTTTTTTTTTTAATTTGAAAGAGAATAAAACAAAAGGGGGCAGTACAGAGCAGATCAGAACAGGACAACATAGGCAGCACAGTACTCTACATTAAGTCAACTGGACATCAACAGTATCTAACACCATATCTCTTACTCTGCTATAGTTGAGCATAGTTTCAAATACAATAATATCAAACATAACACAATAGTATTAAGCCATACATAGAGTGAAAGAATTACAGGGCTTTCTGAACCGAATAACAGAAAATGATCAATGGGTACTATAATATCTCATTTTTGATAA